>LWMK02000559.1:0-35796 GCA_001693075.2 Taenia saginata
ACAAAATTGATGGGCCTTTCTGGCCAAGAATGTAAGTGGATGCCATTTGGCACAATGGANCTGTGTGCGAATTGATAGCTTATTTTGTATTCAAAATGTGTGTTAATCCATTGTGGTGGCCGTTGCACCAATGGACAAAATTGATGGGCCTTTCTGGCCAAGAATATAAGTGGATGCCATTTGGCACAATGGAGTAGGTGTACCGTATAAACCTTAAATTTTATGTAGTATTCAAATGCATTTTAATTCGAAACTTTGAGATATTAGCGCACCAAATTCTTATACGTCAAATGTATGCAAAAATTTAAAATGTTCTTACGTTAAGTTGGGTTATAGATTTTCGCAATTGGAATGCAGAGCCTTAAACCGAAAACATTAAGACACAAATGCACCCTACTGAGATAATTTCTTCCTACTTTTAATTAGTGGTAATAAATAACGTAGGTCAAGTTGCATTGTTGTCGACATGCAAGACTAAATTAGGCTGGAAGGAGATAATGCCAAAAATATGGATGTTTTTGGGCGAGGAGAATAGAAGTTTTAGGTCAGTCAAAGTTAACGTCGAGCACTTTTTTATTTTTCGCCCATACTACATAGAGTTTTGCTACGATAAATAATTGACGGAAAAAATATTTCATCCTTTTGTCCTTTTTACAACCCCACATTTTTGGCAACAAAATAATGTAAGAGTGATATCTAGAAGGTTATCAACTACCAAATTGTCTCCTAGGCCATTTTACAAAGCAAAATCATAACACGCGGAGGGTTAAATGCATGCGCAGTCATCTGTGGAGTGTAGGTTTGTTGTGGTCGATGACCATTTTTAATACCTTATATCTACTTTTAGTTGCTGTCCATTGAGGGCACTTGCAGAGATCGGTGTCAGGCAGTCTTCGTGTAAGACACAAGGTGGCATGTCCTACAAGGATGAAACCTTGCCTAATTTGGCTGCATAGCTAAACCTAATCCTCACGAATACTCATTAGAGCGTCTGCTGCGCTGATTCGAAATAAGCTGCGGCTAGTTTCCTTCTTCATTACTGACACATATTTTTTTACTTTATATCTCTAGCGCGTGTTGACTACGCTGTGGTCTGCTTCAGGAGTCCACATAAATAAATAAGTTATACTTTGAGTTTGCGTTTGATAAAAAGTAGTCATTGTAATGAAATACACAGTGGACGGACTAGTTATCGTCCTCGGATTTAGTCATCGACCAATTTTCATTGGCATTTGGTCTACGTCGATCGCTTCCCTCTCCAACGACATGTTATTAACAGAGGTTCTTTCGCTCTGGTCTGTTGTACGGCATCCCAAGGGTGATCCGAGTCGACTTGTAATGCAAACCAAGCCCAAAATCTAGAATATAGTAAGCAAACACTGTGTCAACACACTCAAGACGATGAATGCTGCGGAATGCGATAACACTAGCTCAATTTCTTGCTACACAATGTTTGATTTTGTCCTTTTCCTCTTAAACATGAATGCATAGAAAGGAGAACTTAAACGAAAGAGCAAAATTCCCATGGCGAATGTTAATCTTTCAGTAAACACTTGTTCAGTAGATTTTATGTGGACTGGGTTTTGACATCCTATTTCATGCTTTGACTTGGTGACTAATGTTAGCGCTATTGCAACTACTCAGTGCTTGCTTGTGTTTGTGCATCGCACAAAACATTGCCGCAACAACAAGGATGAAACCTTGCCTAATTTGGCTGCATAGCTAAACCTAATCCTCACGAATATTCATTAGAGCGTCTGCTGCGCTGATTCGAAATAAGCTGCGGCTAGATTCCTTCTTCATTACTGACACATTTTTTTACTTTATATCTCTAGCGCGTGTTGACTACGGTGTGGTCTGCTTCAGGAGTCCACATAAATAAATAATTTGTACTTTGAGTTTGCGTTTGATAAAAAGTAGTCATTGTAATGAAATACACAGTGGGCGGACTAGTTAGCATCCTCGGATTTAGTCATCGACCAATTGTCATTGGCATTTGGTCTACGTCGATCGCTTCCCTCTCCAACGACATGTTATTAACAGAGGTTCTTTCGCTCTGGTCTGTTGTACGGCATTCCAAGGGTGATTCGAGTCGACTTGTAATGCAAACCAAGCCCAAACTCTAGAATATAGTAAGCAAACACTGTGTCAACACGCTCAAGACGATGAATGCTGCGGAATGCGATAACACTAGCTCAATTTCTTGCTACACAATGTTTGATTTTGTCCTTTTCCTCTTAATCATGAGTGCATAAAAAGGAGAGCATAAACGAAAGGGCAAAGTTCCCGTGGCGAATGTTAAACTTTCAGTAAACACTTGTTCAGTAGATTTTATGTGGACTGGGTTTTGACATCCTATTTCATGCTTTGACTTGGTGACTAATGCTAGCGCTATTGCAACTACTCAGTGCGTGCTTGTGTTTGTGCATCGCACAAAACATTGCCGCAACAACAACACTTTTCCTCATCTTGTACTTTTCATGCTCTTCTCATGTCCAATACTGTAGCATAAACATCTATTTTTAAATAAGACTATGCCTCCTATGGTGGCTTTTATAAGAGGC
The DNA here is from genome assembly GCA_001693075.2 of Taenia saginata. Classification (NCBI taxonomy): domain Eukaryota; kingdom Metazoa; phylum Platyhelminthes; class Cestoda; order Cyclophyllidea; family Taeniidae; genus Taenia; species Taenia saginata. The sequence goes on from LWMK02000559.1 coordinate 2,565, forward strand.
CAAAATCACGTTTTCCATCCTAGTCTCGATTGAATTCTCTTAAGAATGGCCATACATACCTAAGCCTAATCATGTCGGCTGAGCTAGTTTGTGAAAATTTCATCAACCATACAAAATGTCCATTGCTTTCATGAAGCTTTGTTGTTGCTCACAGCCTGCCATCAGAACTAGAAAGAAATTATTTTGTCTATGAGGCTCAACATCTTGCATGATTGAGTAAAACTCTTGCTTGTTATACGTTTAAATCCGCATTTCTGTTTATTTTAGCATGTTCATTGGAGTAAAATTTGTTGGACGTGAATGCATCCAAATTGAATGGATGCCATTTACATACCAGCATTGATTGCAGATTTGAATTTTGAGTCCCCTGGGGTGCAGAAACTTAATGCTGGACTTAAAATGTCGCACAATAATCAGGTGCACCACGCCATAATACACCTTAGCAACACACGGTTTTATTAAAGAGTCACAAAGAAAGCTGCTATCATTGACGGAGTAAAGGATCTCAATTTGCATACTAGAAAAGTGTAACGAGCAAAATATTTGCCTAACCTCCCTAAAATTAAAGTCGTTTTGTATATTTGTGAAATAGTTGCTAGACCATCAAGGCAAAGCGAAAGTGAAAAGTGCTGTCTAATACCACTTGCATGACAACAAGTTAGCATTTCAATGAGTCGCATCGACTAACAACTTTATTGTACTTGCTATCAAATTTCGAAGTGGAAAACTTAAATAAAGTCTACGAATATGTTTGGAGTATATACGGTTTTGTGACGTCAAATCTGAAACTGCCAATTTCGTTGCTGTCGCAGCCACCGCCTTAAATTTCGAAAGGAGGGATTGCATTTATCAACCCACGAGACTTTCGAGAGTTGCATGCTGGTTGCTAGTAGTTGGTCTTCTTAGAACCAGGTTGGTTCACAAACACTCTAACAGGGTCTGTGATAAGTCACATCTCTGATGACTCAACTGCCACAAATGATGCGGTAGCTAACCTTTACCTTATGCCTTGAAGCTAAAAGGGCCTTGTATTTTCCACCCATCTGACCCCTTTCCTTCAACTTACTTCCCGTCCTTGGTGTTGACTACAACTGTTGCATTAGCTAGCGCTACCAAAGCTGTCGTGGGTAATAACTGTAAAATGTCGCCAGCCTAAGCCTTGATAGAGGTCAAGAACAAAGGTTGTTCACCCAGCCACCTTTCCAGAGGTTGGTGAGGGCAAGAAGCAAAGGAGCAAATGTTAAAGACTTAGGACACCACGTCATCGTAACTTGCTTTTAAGATAAAAAGCAGATTATGAAGCGACATACATAGTGCTGTCCAGGACAATCCCAAAGCGTATAGTATAGTATAATGTGCACAGTCATAAGCAAAAGCAGGACGAAAGTGCGTGTGACGATAGGAGGGAAGGGAAAGAGGTGAACTAGAGTAGACCCAAAAAAGCCGTAATTGATTTTGCACAATAAGGAATAAAATGGTACGTCCAATTATCGAATGCTGAAAATGGGAGTATTGAAAGATTTAAGTTGGTAGGTTGCAATACATATCCCTATTAACAAGGATATCGGGGAAAAAATCAGTAACAGTTAATTTGCATAAGGTTTATTGCAGAAAAATTTCACAAGTTCAACTATCTGCATTTGGGTTCACCAGAAGCGTTGACGGCATCTTCTCGCGGTGACCTACGATGGACACGTCATGCGCTGTATCCAATCTGGACAGAAGTGCATCCGTGGCACCCAGCTGCGCGTTAAAGAGTGGTGCCATTTATGCACTCACCTTTCATCCCAAACTAGGGGGTCTAGCAAGTCAGTTTACCTTCTTTCAAGCACGCTCATTTCTGTATTCTTGCTTGAAACATGAGAATAGATGACTGGCTGAAATAGTAATCTTGGCCTCAACTGTTTTGCATAAATCTACATTTCAGACATGCATATTTCCACACTCATACACTCTTGTGGACCCCCAAGGAAGGATCTGGTCGGTATATTAGTGGAAGCGATAATCCAGCCCGATCCTAAACCCAACAAGTGGGCTTAAACATTAAAATCCACTCGAAGAAGACCTGCTGTGCACGAAGTTGAAGTCTTGTCAGCTTTTACCATGCAATGGCTCAATTTAACAAGACTTGCTCATTTAGCCCTTGGTAATTTTGTGCCAACTTGCCAATAGATCACTCAATATCCTGAAGAACTTACACATACTAAGCGCCTTAAAAAACGCTTGTCAGGAAAGGATATTTGTGAGTGTTAGCTAGTAATGCTATCAATTTGATGCTGATCAACTAAAGTTGGTAACAAACGGACAAAAACTGCTAAAAAAGTTGGTTTTGATGCGTCAAAAGTCAAAATAATGAAGCACACCTGCATACTTTAAACAATTTAACACATCTGTAAATGAATGCGCGGAGAAGCTGACTGTTTCACTTAGGGGTCGTGAAAATAGTTTTAAAATGTGCCATCAACGCTGACCCTAACCGAAGTGCGATGTGGTTCACGTGGACGATTAGGATAGGTATTGCAAAGCAAAGATTCGCACAGTAATTTATGAAGGCAAATTGCAAGCACCTGTGTACCCACCTCGGTTTGGTGGGGGATAGGGTTTAGTAATCTGAAGAGGTGTTCAATGGCCAAACCAATGCGTGAAGATATTCTGGGCTTTTGGCATCAAGTCCAAGAAAAACGTGTACATCCCATCATCTTTTAAACTCTCAACGTTAACGTTGGTTGAAGAAAAGATGCAGCTACAAGGCAAATTGTAAATAGTATTAATCAGTCGAATGAAAGAGTGGAGGCCAAGAGGCAAGACATTTAACTAGAAGGCCGGAAACGATACGAATCGTGAATTAATTAACCTGCCATGCTTTCTTGCGCACATTTCCATTTGGTAGGGTTTCGCTGCACACCACATCGCCTGATTGCACAACCGTAGAGTGATTGCCGTACGCTGCGCCGAAATTGAACGCACGAAATCCATTCCCGCTATGCAAGTGGACGAGGACTTCTCCCTTCCACTGTTAAGGCCTGTAAGCCACACGTCGGGTACACTCTGAGCAAAAGCCAACAAGATCGAGTGCGTATCCTTTTCCTCAAACACCACTACTCCAGCCGATACGTCTTCTTAGCCATAAGCGTTGCCATTTTCACTTGAGTTTGCCATTCGTGAGGTTAAGGGGTTGATCTATGATGCATCGCTTGCTCAAAATGTATGGCCTGAATTACATTTGCTGGCGAGCGGTCATTCAGTGCAAGACACCTCAGCTCAGCGAGTCTCGTTTGATCACTAAGAGCACTTTTTGCTCTGCAAATCAGTATTCAACAGCTAATCTTTGCATTCACCAGCTTATGTGTATGACATCTTATAGTCTTTTGTTACACGACGCCTTGCCCAAAAGGAGGCGAAGAAAAGTTGCTGATGCAGTCTGATTCCACGCCTGCATAGAAAGTTTTAACGAATGCGCTAGACCCGCGAATATTGGGCAATTTGAGATGATTTCTGGCATAAATACTGTAATATGGCTAGTGCTACGAAAAGATGATTGACCTACAAGACAGTCTATAAGTAAGTAAGTAAGTAAGGCTTTATTTCAAGATTTTTGGGAAATGACTGCTTAGGCATCAACTCTGTAAGAAGCCTACCCGCTGCGTAAAATCACAAAAAATCGAGCCTCAGGCGTCCTTAAGACTAAGTTAAATTATAAGTGAATAACAATTATTAGTGATATTCATTAATTCGTTATATCTTTTAGCTTTCAATAAAGGTGCTTCAGCTGCCTGGTTTTGGAAGAATTGTGTAGCATCTCTATGACAACGCCTATCATTGTCAGCTATGCATGCGTTTATTGGCAGCCACAACCGTTTAGAAGTCGGATTTTTAATGGTAAATGAGAGGAAGTTAAATCAGTCCTGGAAGATATTGAGACGATTTTATTGGTGTTATTACGCTGCTACATTTAAGAAATTTGAATCTTATTGCATGTCAAAGGACTTCTCAGAAAAGAATGCATTCAATTGCCAGCGCTAAACAAGTCTCAATGATGTCGAGGCAATGCGAGTAGACACATCTCTGCAGCTTGCAAACAACAGTTTAATGTTTCTTCGACGATGCTTCTGGGTGCCTTTGTCTTTGCATAGGCTTCTTCCGCCACAACATGATAGCATTTTTAAAGTTTTGGATATTTTTGCCCTACTGTTACTGCATAGACAGGCATCATTTTCACGGCTGCATTGCCAGATTTTAATTCTACTTTGCAGCTTAATTAGGTGCCTTCATGGTGTTTGTACTGCCCATTACTGAGAAAATAAAACCACACCAGGGTGTTTTGCTGCATAAGGCTAGTAAAGATTAAATGTATTGTACATTTGAACATGAATACAATCAGGCTTGCTACTGATATCGGCTAGTACTAGCATTAATCTCAGGACTAGTAACAACATTTTCCATCGTCATTGTAGCGCCTCGAGACTTCCTTGAACGTAGTCCGTATCTGTTTAATTAAACTTACCAATGGAAGTTGAGCATGCAAGCAGGCATTGTAGAACCCTTGAATCCGACATGTCTTAATGATTCCTGTTACCAAAAACATGCTAGTCTGTGCTAAGTACTGTATGCCGGGAAAGCCGAAATCCTCAACGAATGCTTCCATCTTGAGACTTATTAGTACAAAGTACAAATAAAGCCAAACGTGAAGACATCACCAACGTCCAGCCCTTCATATACCGTGCTAAATTCACTCAAAGGTCTATTGATATGGGTAGAAAATAATCGTTTGTCACAAAATTCTTTGAGGCCTTTAAGATTTTAATAGAAGAGTGTGGCAGTGTATTTATTAGGTAAATTTAAAGACATTTATTAGTGCTAGGAAATTCGGAAAGTATTTTAACAAAGAAAACTGCATTTTTAGCTTCGTAAGGGCAACCTTATAAATCGAATTAAATAGTGACGATCAAGCGCAGTAGGTATTAGATTGTTGTTAAAGACTTGTAGTGGCTATCACCAAAAATGGACAGATTTATACTGTGTGTCGTTCTCGACAGAATAGCGGTCTTCATTCTTCCTTAAATAGGCAGTAACTTAAAGCTTATTGGCGAATCGGGAACGCTTTGCTTTACCATATTCCATCATCTTTGGTGTCCTATGGAATTGCAGCATTGTAAATCTTGCCCTTCTCAGCATCATTCGAACTACATAACAGGTTATCATGCGTGTAAAACTGTGTGCACATAGGCACAGATTTGGTCGCGGTGCCGCTCAAAGATGCCCACATATATTAACAATTACTTGATTAATCAACAGCAATTTTTCAATTTTATCCAAACGCTTGATTATTCTATCTTCTCAAAATAACTGACAGACGCTGAAGCTTTTTACCAACTGACCACTTCTTCAATGTTGCTGCATATTTTCCTTGCTGATATTGTGCCGTTATATTTGTGCTGCACCTGAAAGACCACCTCGGCCTAGGCTACCCTTTCGCGAAACAGGTGAGCTCTATTTGCTGCGATTTTAAGAAATTGCGCTGCTATCCCATCGTTGAATATGGGAGTGATTCGACATCCCGATCAGGTGAATTAACATTTCCAGGCTTTTCATTTCTTGAATAAGCGTATGAGATGCAGTCGTACCGATTTTATGCCACGTTTACGATCTAACCTATTGCTGTAAATGACAGAATGCGGTTCGCTAAACTTATGCAAGCTATTTTTTTGTCACCCTCGACTAACTTTAATGGATTTTGAATCGTCAAAGCTAAGCGACCTTTTATTTACTAGTGGTTTGTACTTTTGCTGTTTACAAGTCGGTGGGGCTTGCAACCGCAGCAGATGGTGGAAAGAGTTCGTACGGTCTCCGGAGGAACTCGGTGTGGCCATTATTTGGACTTATAAAGCATACACATCAGTGTTGGCACTGTGCTGCGTTCCCGCTTAAAGTCCTGCCACTCGTCGACTGAACTCGACTGAATGGAACTCGGTTCTAAGAGTAAAGTGCAGGCCACTATTTGTTCAAACGTTTTCCTGTGGTACTTAAAAGATGCAGTAGACAGTAATAAAATACAACGCTTGTAATGGGACAGTTGAAGCAGTTTGTTTTTAATGATGTTTAGTCATTCAAAGGACAAATTTAATGATGTTTAGTCATTCAAAGGACAATACGTTTGAGAGCCCGTCAATTTCGAGCAACGAGGAATTGCACATCTCTTGCGGCTGAGCTTATCGGAGATAGATGTGCTAGAAACAACCAGCTGCAATGTATAACGAGGTGATGCAGCAAGCGGTTCACTCCTACGCCAACATCAACAGAACTGCCGTGGTAGAGGGTGAGCATATGAATACCATTTACATGCTCTGGAATAGTATGTGACAGACAGTAGGATTGACGTACAATGTAGTCGTTGCTCTTGCACCTCCTTCAGGCTTGTGTAGGGTAGTTTGCTGATCCAATGTCTAACTGAGAGAATGGCTTGTAATGGGAAATGATTGTGGTGCCACGATTGCCAGGCCACTAAAATGTCATTAATGTTCCTCTCCGAACTATCGATTTTAACAATCGCTTCAATGGTCTAGGGTTTGTACCACTCCATGCCCAAAAGGCCATGCATTTTGTGTGACTGTGTGGTGTGATGGATCGCAGGGCAGTTGATTGAGGTGGATTGCTCAAATCGCACTCATGGCTAAGAACTATATGCATAATGGAATTCGACACAACTGGAGAGGGTTTGGAAGAAAAATCTTGACGTCAGTAGGACTAGTCAGCCGGTTGGTAAGCGTCGACTAGGCGGTTTTTGTTTGTTTCTGGCAACAAAAGTGAAATTCGTACCAAGCTTGTGCTTAATTGCGAGGTCTTTGATTGTGAATCACAATGTTGGTGGCCTTGATGTAGCCTTTGTGCAATCGTTTCATGTCTCTTGTTGGATAATTTGTGTGAACCCACTCCTCTGCTTCACAATTGTCATAGTGCTGGTGATTGGCCATAAACCGGTAGCGTCATTAGTGGTGGTGCTCTTGATTTCAGCGGGCGTCCCTATTGGCGTGTGAAGCAGTAGGGGTCCCTAAGCAGCTTTTTTTAGTAGACGAATAATTGGTCTTCGACCTGGTCTTATTAATTGGTTTGCATTTCTGCTTCTAGCCAGTAATACTCAGTTGGATGCCCAAGCACCAAATTATAGGGTTGCGTTGACAGACATTGCCTCCTTATCGGGTGGGTTCGCCTACTATTTAGATGTCAGAGCTCCAACACGCATTCAAGAATTTCGTTAAGCATTTGCATTCGAGACTAGCTCTACTGGGCCTCTTGAACAAGAGGTAATAGACATGTTTATCTTTACATCTCAAGCAGAGAAACACACTATCTCTTCAATGGCAAGTGAATTATTTTGGACAACAGCGGATGGTCGTCTTCAAAATTTTTAAAGCTAGTCAATAAGTCTGCGGATCATGTCTGAATTCTACAACGGTTATAACAATGAAATGTTGTTAATTTAAATCCACCTCGCTGTGCAGGCGTGGTCACCGGACAAATCCTTGTCTAGTACCAAGTTCTCAAAGAGAGGGCCAAATGCGCACTTCGTCTTGTCAAAGCGATGGCTAAAATTAAGTATCATTCGTAATGGATGGGGTCCTTTCAGTACGAAGAAGTTAAAGCACAAAAGCATTTAATTAACGCGCCATGATTTGATCGTTTCCGCAGATCCTGCCTTATTACAATGACATTCCGGATGATTTTGCTGCCGAGCTATATTAATTGGGTTCCATTTCGACTACTTCTAGTACATCCAAGAATTGCTACTTCTAGAATTGCTAATCAGGACCATATTCTTGGTATTCATAGCTGTTTTGTTCTTTTTCGAAACTCCTTTTTAGGATAAAAAAGCTGTTGAATGTGGTGGGATAAATGTTCTACTATTAAGGGAATCTACTAAAATGAAAAGTCATTTCACCATTTTATTCAATCAACTCATTTTTGACGTCCACATCCCTGCATATATTTTAAAGCAACCGATTTTGCAATCGCACCAAAAACAGACTTAGAATTACTGGCAGACTAAAGTAATGGTTGGGATTTGCAAAGGTTAAGGTGATATCTAGCTATTACTGCATAGCACTCAAGAACGAGTCTTTCGCATTACAGCCGCAGTAGAGACTCAGATGCCTTAGCGGGCACTGAACGAAAGAGCAGCGGGCTCACGAAGTGGCAGTGATGGAGTACGCGACATGTTGTGAGAAACTCGTATCTTCCAATGCAGCAGTGTCGAATACTCACCCTTACTCATAAGCAGTTTCGACTATTCCATAGCACGTGTCAGCGTCGTGAAGTCCAGATTGAACGACTTCAGGGTGCGATGAATTTGAGGAACTGCTAGAATCGATGAACATCATGTCGGGCCTTTCTCTCGAGCCCTCTTCTTTTACATTTTTGCACTTAAAGAACTAACTTACCAACACTAAATGCAGTTTTATGGCAACACAACTGCAGCATCAGGAAGGGGTGATGAGTCCTTCACCGTAGAACTTGTATACAGTGATAACAGAGAGGAGTAAACGGTCGTGAATTTGCACTTATTACCAGTGTTGAGGCTAAAGTGGTATGCAGTGGAGTGACTGCGTGCTGTTAAGGAGTAATTTGGATCACGTAATGGATCAATAGCTGGAAACTGTAGCGCCTAACCGCTGCCTTGCCCTAGCAAAGAAAACCACCTCAGTGACGGAAGTACATTTTACTGGGTATATGAAGGCTAACCATGTGGAGAGACTGCCTCCAATCGCCAACAAATGCAATGGAGTTGGGTAAGGAGCCAGATACTGCTGTTACATCCTGCAGTCACAATGAAAGCCATTTTTGTTGCAAAACTGATGTCTACTCTGACCTGACGCCTTCTTGTCTGCTCGCGTCTGCAAGAGCATGTGGCTTTCAAATCCATTCTTGTTGATTTCCTCGAAGTCAACCAATGGAACAAGCCAGTGAGCAAGCAAGCGAGGAGGTAATTAATTAGGTTGTCAATCAATACACAAAACTGAAATTGCCATATGAGCTGTGATTATCTTGCAGGAAGTTCTACGCCTCAAGACTGTGAGCGTCATAGTGAAAGCTCTGTCACCATTGGAGATGCGGCGGATATTTGCCCTCATCGATTTCCTCTTCGCTTATCAACAGCCAGTTCGCACTTACCATCGAAGTTATTGGTTTAGGCGTATTGCCTGGCCACAAAGATTGACGGCATTTGGCAAGATTAACTTTGTGACTTCTTGGGTACATACACAGAAAAGACGAGTTTCCCATCTCATCGGTGCCTTCAATCTACTCCCCTTGCAAGAGATCACTCACCACTCTCATGTTTGAATTCATGTTGGTCACGTTTGCTCTTGTTGTCGCCACTGACATGGATGTAGAGGACGATGTTGATGCCCTTGCTAAGAACGCCGATCTTGGATGCTCTGCCACTGCCAACAACTCCAGCATCATCCACTCAAATCCAACCTAACCAGAGTCACCGTGGATTTGACAATTGCTTTCACTTCCCATTCGAATCATTCCAAAATTCGCCGCGCCTTTTTACAAGGCCTGTATAAGTGGCTACGTTGTCTTTTTTAAATGAAACCACTTTTGAAAACTTGACACGTAAAGTACACTTTTCTTTTAGTTTTCCGTTAATTTTAAGAAGTCATATTTTACTAAATCTTTCATTGACATTCACTACTCAAGGTAGCTAGCACCACTGGTGAATTCTCACTTAGTGTATCGAGTAAATTGTGTACCCCGTTTGTAACAGAACTCCCTTTATTGCAAAGCATTCTTACTACGTTGCTAACGAGCTCGAAATTTTAAATAAATTTGTTGGTCACAGGGGCATTTATCGAATTGATTAACTAGTTACAAATGTTCTGCTTCTTATGGTACATGTAATTGAATGTGGACCTTTATTGGGACCCAAGCTTGGTGTACAGATGGCTAAAATGGAGGCCGAATTGAAGCACCTTCTTTTGTCGTTACCAAAGATTATTATTGTGCGCAGATCAAAAACTTTTGCATTTGAGGTGGCCTAAAGTGATGTATTATGCTCTAAACACCAATGCAAGTGTAAATAGCAAGCGTGCTGCTTCCACACTTTGAAGTGATTCTGTTAGGGCCTAGTGAGGTAGCCTAAAATTAGCCATCGCTAAAAGAACTGTTTTTCGTCTGCGATTCAAAGAAAACTGACCACTTTCACGTTTTGCCCCATGCAGCTCCTGTTTTGTTGCAACTTTTGCGAGAACCCAGGATTGCATAATACATCCACTCACTTCCTTACAATGCTCCACTAATAGGTGGTAGTCAGTTGTCAACCAATCACTCTAAATAAGCCTGCACAAGTTGCAGGGTGGATAGATGGAGAGGCAGTTGCGTTTGATGGTGGCGTATGCTCTCAAAGTGTGCCTCATTGCTGACTCAGTCGTGTTTAATGATCAGTCGGTCGATAAGAATATCTGCTACGAGGTCGTTTAGTATTGGTTGCAGCTCAAGCACTTGCACATGCAAAACTAGTTTGTTGCTGTTCATAATCAGGAGGGGCGTTAGGCACTACATTACCTATGACGACGAGTGAGACCACCCCGAAAGGATGAACTTTTATAGCTGCCCTGACAAGTATCCGACTTAAGCGTGTGATTGAGAGAAAGCCTTCTCTCCGCAGATGGCATAATCAGTACCAACTTATTGCCAAGGGTATGTAAAGCCACCTCAACTCCGTGCCTTATTTGCGACCGAATTGAGTCTCGTATGCAGCTACCCATGAGTGCCCATGAGAGGTGTGTCGACCTAAGCGTGATTAGTTCCTGCTATAATACACAGAGATAGCTGGTCCTGGGCTTTACGAGGGTAAATGCAGACACACTAAACGGCAAAGTACTGTTGCCACCCTCACTGTCAATTTTCCACTGCTAGCGCATCTGCCGCTAGAGTTGGCGTCAGCAGCACATCACACGACTCCGAAAAGGTTGAATTGAGCACTTGAGGTAACCAAAATTTTTGAATCTGAATTGGGCCCATTTGGGACATTCTGTCAGATGAACACTTCACCACGAATCGATGCCAATGGTAAAATCCAATGCCCGAACACCGCTAAATACCCTAGTGCAGGCGATACCAAATGGAGTAGCTTCTACCGCAAGACAGCTAATTTCGGCTGCAACAACCTTAACAATACAATGCTCCACTAATAGGTGGTAGTCAGTAGTCAACCAGTCACTCTAAATAAGCCTACACAAGTTGCAGGGTGGATAGATGGAGAGGCAGTTGCGTTTGATGGTGGCTTGTGCTCTCAAAGTGTGCCTCATTGCTGACTCAGTCGTGTTTAATGATCAGTCGGTCGATAAGAATATCTGCTACGAGGTCGTTTAGTATTGGTTGCAGCTCAAGCACTTGCACATGCAAAACTAGTTTGTTGCTGTTCATAATCAGGAGGGGCGTTAGGCACTACATTACCTATGACGACGAGTGAGACCACCCCGAAAGGATGAACTTTTATAGCTGCCCTGACAAGTATCCGACTTAAGCGTGTGATTGAGAGAAAGCCTTCTCTCCGCAGATGGCATAATCAGTACCAACTTATTGCCAAGGGTATGTAAAGCCACCTCAACTCCGTGCCTTATTTGCGACCGAATTGAGTCTCGTATGCAGCTACCCATGAGTGCCCATGAGAGGTGTGTCGACCTAAGCGTGATTAGTTCCTGCTATAATACACAGAGATAGCTGGTCCTGGGCTTTACGAGGGTAAATGCAGACACACTAAACGGCAAAGTACTGTTGCCACCCTCACTGTCAATTTTCCACTGCTAGCGCATCTGCCGCTAGAGTTGGCGTCAGCAGCACATCACACGACTCCGAAAAGGTTGAATTGAGCACTTGAGGTAACCAAAATTTTTGAATCTGAATTGGGCCCATTTGGGACATTCTGTCAGATGAACACTTCACCACGAATCGATGCCAATGGTAAAATCCAATGCCCGAACACCGCTAAATACCCTAGTGCAGGCGATACCAAATGGAGTAGCTTCTACCGCAAGACAGCTAATTTCGGCTGCAACAACCTTAACATTCACTTTGCCTTCCGCCATTGTCGTTAAAGCAAGAACAGCACGTTTTGCGAAACGCACATTGATCGAATGCTTGATACAGGAATAATACACAAGAGGGGTAAAGAAATGGACCTACGTCCAAAAGAGCAGCTTGTAAACAAAGTGGTACAGTTTTTCATATTCCCTATCCTCTCAACGAAATCAAAGTAAAAGACAGTAAAATTTTACGTCTTCCATTAAAACAATCTTAAAGCCACCTCTATCAAGGCGTCTCTTGTGCCTTAAGCCCATTTAATGGCTCTAGGAATGACAAACACTGATCTTGAAAACCAATTCCTACACCAGTTTTCCAAACAATAATATGGAACAAATTGAGATGACTATCATTCTTTGCAACACATTATGTCGCCAGTTTTGTTGTCTGTTGGCATTAGAGTTGCTTAAAAATGATATTGCAAAGGATGTCAACTAGTACTCCTCTGATTAGTCGCCTTGTAGGATCGTCTGAGGGATTTGACAATGTAACTTCCACTACATTTAGGCTTGTCACCAGTTTTAACGCCAGTGGCCTGGACAGAGCGGACTGTTTTTTTCAGTGGTACATAATCGAAGGTGATAATTGAGAGCCTCTCAGCAACCACCAACTTGCATCGCATCAGCAGCTCTTAATGTATAACATTACGTTTCATATTATAGCTTCCAATGGTGGTATAGACAGACGATGCTGTACAGCAAAGCATTTCACATATTAGTCAACCTCCAGCTAGTTATTTTCTAAAAAACAATATGTTCTGTCATGAGCTTTGTCTACCACCAAATCATCTTTGCGTGAAAGCAGTGACAGCAAAAACTAAACTACACCTTTGCTTCGTTCTGTAGTTACAGCGACCACCACAAATCGCAGCTATCACAAATACCGTCCGATGGATGTCATAACACAAGTGCCAGCAGCCTGGTTCAAGTGCCACTACTCACTCTAATCTAGTCAGATTTTACAGCTGAGTTTATCTCCCTTCTGATCATCTTCTTTTGCCATTTTTAGCAAGCGATATTGTTAAAACACTCAATTAACTTGGCAGTCATAAGACAACGGAAAAGATGACAAAAGGGAAAGAGAGTTCACCAGTTCGGTTTGATTCTAACGCATATATTCCGTGATATCTTTCATTACGCTTGAACTCTGCACGGATTCATGCCAGTGTGTTTGTGACTTGGCTGGTTACTATTTAAGTAAACTCAGTACGCATCCCCTCTAACTTATTTGCAAAATATTTGAGAAAGTGGCATGGATGCGTTGCGGACCGAAAATTTACTTCCGAATTGCATTCTCTTTCGTCATGTCCTCTACTAGGAGCATATTCTTTTCAGGATTTTCTCTACTTACTCTCCTCTCAGCTCCTTCCACCTGTCAGGCTGTAATCCACTATTTATCAGTCCACATGCGTCTGCACTCGAGCCCTTACCGTCGGATGACGCTGAACGAAAACATGTAAAACACTGCATTTTGCAAATTGCATGTGCAAAGAATTTGCGCATTGCTACTCACTTGACTCATCAATTCTTCGTTATACTTTGCGTGCTGTATTAAATGACAAATGCTTCATTTCGATTAAATCAGGAGTGGACCTCTAGGTGCCATCAATTGCCGACACTGTCAACTGCATTGATATTGAGTGTGGCTGAAGGCAAAGAGCGTTACACAAGAATGGAAAACCATTCCTTTTGACGCTCTGACTTTGTCTTGTTGAGCATTAATTTGTTGTAAAGATGTATTTTAGAAGGATTTGCTGTTTCGATAAAAAAATAATTTCATGAAAATCGTTTACTTATAGGCTAGAATTTTCCGTAGGATAGTTCACCAATTTATCAGGATGTGGAGTTGCTAGCAGCATCAATGATGATGGTCATATTGATGTTATCGATGGTGCCGTCTGGATACAGCTAAGGATGGTTACAGCTATCCTCCATGGGGCTCAATTTTTGCATTTGCATTTGCGATTGCGTTTGACACTCATTAAACGGACCGATAAATAAACAGGCAGGTAAGACACAATGTGAAGTGAATGCAAGGATGAAAAAAAGGCAGACCAGGCTTAAGTGCAATCTAATGCTGCAGTTCGGAGTGTTAGCGTCAGCTACATGTGAATGTTATGTGCACTACCTATGTCACGTGTTTATGAGCTTACTGACGCACTTGTTTACCTCTCCAAAATCACCGTTTGTGCTAGTAGGCGAAATAAATGAATATAACTATTGTTACGGAGAGCATGTGTATAGAAATCGACCCAATGTCGTTTGATACGCACTTGCACTGGTAAGTATACAAGTATCGCCGCTACGTGGTGAACCTAACAAATGCGGATATTTAGCATTCTGGTGGCAAGAAATGCAACTGTGGACCAATATGCTTTAAGAAACACAAGCTCATTGAATTAAAAATATAGTTCTAATAGAGGAGTGGTCTTCATTTCGGTTGAGAGCGTTTTAAGTACCATATTCAAGAATAAGCTACAGAGAGAGGAATTTATTTGCAAGCGCTTCAAATTTGCTCAATCAGCTGATGGAGATATAGGACGCTCCGCAGATGATTTCAAAGATAATGCAGGTATTATTGTATTATCGTATGGTACAATATCGAGATGACGTTGGATTTCAAGAGTATATATTAATGTATCCGGTGTTTTGACTCATACAGAGACGGTCTAAGACAATATAGGTGTTCCAGTAGGCTACATTCTTGGAAATGCTTAGCCAACCGCTCTGTGCTCTGTGTTGTGCAACAATCGCCTAATCCTCGGTTCCTATCATTTTATCGATAATTTTTTACTATTCTGCAAAGCAGAATGGTAGCTGCACTTCAAATGAATCGCAAATTTTCCATTTATTCGATACCAGGTCATCTTCAATACCTTCTAACAGGGAAAAATCCAGAGATGAAAAATGAGCAGACCTCAAATAAAGGAAAATAAAAATATGATAAATGAATAAAGGCTTGGATTCATCCACAAAATTAAATTTTTCTGGATTAAAATGACCCAAACATTTCATGCATAATCGTGACATTTAAATGCTCAGCACCATCAAGACTCCCTCGTTTTTTAGCCAAGGAGCATTTTAGTAGAATCCATTTAAAATGTCAAAGACTCAGGACACTTACAGGAAACTAAATCGTCAACAGAACTGCTCTTGTGCAACTGTATGAACATTTACCAAGACGTGTACCTCAAGACTCTCTAAAAACCTTCGAATACCATCACTGACCCCTCGAATAGCACCCTAATCCTCCGTCGGAAGTGATGCCATCGAGCCGGCACAAGAACTACCTGATTCTTATCCATTTTGCCATCCTCTTTTGCATCGGTCACTCTCTCACTCTTTATAATGTTGGGTATTTCAAACATGTTCAGCTCCAAATTTCATGTAGTTTCGCTACCTGACACTGCCACCGAATAGGAGAGACATAAAGTGAACGCAATGAGAGGAATACCAGGTTCGATTGTGATCGAATGTTATAGTTCGATGGTTTTCGTGACAACTTCATCTGATCATGGTGTGCGCCACCTGCATTACGTGCCTATAAGCCTATTAATGTGCTTATTTGACCTTCCAAAATCACCGGTGATGCTAGTGGGTGACAAAAATGTATGAGTTGAATAAAATGCGGGATGCTATCAGGCCTAAAGTTAAAAGTTTAGGCCAAAGTTGAAGTCGAAGTCAAAAATATTATCTATGGTACAAGAGTATACCAAAAAATACTAATTTTATTGAAAATGTTATGATGTTAATCAGATGCACACAATGCTTCCTATCATCAACAATAATTGTCGAGTTCTGGAGTCCTAAAGTGCTACAACATCTATCAAAGGGCTTGATACAAGGAGTCTTTGCTAAAATCTGCATGATGCTCCTGTCCATAGCAATGGTTTTAATTAATCTGCACGTTGATACCTCTGAATAAGTGAATGCTGGATCATTTTGACGTACAGCAGTTATTTTGAATGAACGAAGCAGTTATGAATAATTAATCTAAGTTAATGTGGAAACATTTGCCGGTTTGCAAATTGGATCATAATTTTCGAAGTTAATGTGGAAACATTTGCCAGTTTGCAAATTGGATCATAATTTTGCTCATTTGCAAGGCTTACGACCTAGTGGGTTTGCTGGGGCTGTCTTCGATATGAATGCATGAGCCAAGACAATTGCACTACGTCATTAAAACCGCAACTGATGTAAACATCGATGTCGTGAAGTTGAGTGAATGCTTGGTGAAGTATATAAATACGTGGCACAGGTGATTTATGCTATATGCGCACACCGTCGCTGTTATTGCCACCAAAACACAGTATGCTACCCCACTCAAGCCTGGTCTGTCTTCTCTTCCTTGCATTTGCCTCCCATCAAGTGTCTCCTGCTATAGTGCCAGATGGTGAGACTGCACGAAAGTTGGAGGTGGACCTGTTTGAAGCACCTGACCTTCCGGAGGATGAGGTACTAACTGAGTTAGAGGAGAATTTGTTGATGGACCATTTCAATAAAGATGATAAGTGGAGAGATGCCCTGATGTCAGCTGGATGGCGTCGTTTTCGACAAAGGCTAAGGCGAACTTTTCGAAGGATCGGCGATGGTATTCGGAGGTTCCTCAGAAAGCATGGGGATGTTCTAATTCCCATTATCGTTAAAGGAATTGGAAAGCTACGCCGGAGGGCCGTCTAGGTGTTCGCAAATGGCCTTATCCCGTAGCACCGTAAGTACTTTTTGCAAGAAAGTTCCTTTGTGGTGTATGACGGTAAAATGCTAAGACGCCTGAATATACTCCTACAAGAATGACTTAATCTATCTTAAATTGGGCCGATTTTGTCCTGTGCGCCATTGCAAAACAGCTTTTTGGTTTTTTTCTATTGTTAAGAACGATGAGGCATACTCTAGCTGTTTACAAGCAGTCCTCCTATCTCTTATTTTCGTTAAGAACATAGTGGAAGCGGCTTTAAGGTAGCCTCGATATTATCGTTGCAAGATATTTGTGATGTGGATTTGGATTAAACTGTTTTGATTCTTTATTTCAAAAGAACGAAAGCCATTTTTGGTGATCGAATAGACAAAATAGAATGAAAGAAAAATAACAGTAAAACCGAGATGCCACACACAAAACAAATGATAAAAAATTAATATTGGTTCCCTCAACCTTCCGTTGGGGCAGGCCGCTAGCGTACACGAGTGGTGTGGCAGATGTGCCGAAGTCAAAATATATTGTGCCTTAGAGGAGGTTCTCGATTGACCTCACAGTGATCCACGTATCTACGATACTTATCTGGGTAGCCTTGGTTCGGCAATAAAGGGTGCAACCCAATAACACGGAAACTCATAGACCTTTGCAAAGAGTGACACTCTGCTGCAACAATGGCATCGGAACCATTGCCTCTTTTGCTGATAAGGGCCATTGACTTCATAAGACAAAAGGCCGTTCTTTGGGCAGCCTTTGCGTAGTTGCAGTCGGTATTTTACAAGCGCCATCAAAACGGCATCCAGGTTAGCATAAATATCGGGCTGCGAGACAACTGTTTTTATCTGTAAAAATCTCTAATTCGAGTCTCGACTTTAAACTAAAACCGCCATTGTCAGCATTGACACCAAAATCCCTCATAACGAGTGATAGAATTGGGTTAACGCAGACCCGCTTTGATTTGGTCAACCATTTTGCAAACATAAAAATGTTGGTCAACTGATCACCCACATCAATTAGGCGTGAAATGGTATTTTGATTGCAAAAACACTGTAAAAGTGCAAAAACGCATAATTCGCATAATTTTGCTACTTATAAAACGCCTGGTAGCTAGGTGATATGGATAATCGAAGGCATTTCAAGAAACGTATTTTACATCTTAACAGCAGTGAGTGCGCCTGATGCAGAAAGAAGCAGTAAATCCGACCTGAGCCAGAATTCAGATATTTTTAGAAAACTTTGCATAATGCTTAGAAGCATGTGCGATTTAAGTGGTGCACGTGCTGATGAGATCGGAAGTTGCACAGGTGGTTACCTTCACCAATGTCCACTGTTTATGCATGCACTGAATCCGTCGCCTGCCATGATGAGTAACAAGATCGGATGCATAACCTGATCCACTTCCACTGAGAGNAGTTGCACAGGTGGTTACCTTGACCAGTGTCCACTGTTTATGCATGCACTGAATCCGTCGCCTGCCATGATGAGTAACAAGATCGGATGCATAACCTGATCCACTTCCACTGAGAGTAGTTTACAATGGCATCGTCCGCTTTGAAGACTGCGGACATAAGTTTGGTTGGAAATGTTCAATTTGGCATGCCTTATCGATTTAGCCTCACTTTCACATATCGTGCATTAGGTTAATCGTCATTTTTTTCAGTGACCAAAATTCCAGAGGCTACACAGATTCCATGTGCGGTCTTGGCGTCCTCCCTTTCGGAGCCAAGAATAGTTATCTACAGGCGCTTCAGATGACTGTCGGTGAATTGTAAAAGGTCCTGCCTACCATGTTGGCAGGACCTTTGCTCTATGTTTCTGGTGTTGCAACAGAAGTCAAAAGTGGCAATGGAGCAGACATAACAATGCAACATCCTTTATTAATTATGCATGACCATGTTCTCATGGTGATCAGAGGATTGCACCGAGGGCTTTGATTTGTCTATCGGATATCTCGTTAGCAGCACAATTGTGAATCATTCCACAGTGTGGACTAGATGATTACTGATCTCTTGTATTGCTGAGAGGTGAGCAGTAGGACCACATATCAAGAAGTTAAAAAAAGGAGCCCAAGAAATCCCCAGTAAATGTTCAAAGGCGAATATTTGCGTCACCCTTCCCTAAGCAGCTGCTGGAGACAAGTTTCTATGGGAGGGGATTGCATTAGATTGCATATCAACTGGATGAAACCACCTACGACTAAACGCACCCTTCGCTATGTTTTCGATGAGGCCATTCTGTGACTGACAGGGATAAATACGTCAGAGGGTGCGTGACATGACATTGGTTCGTGTAAGTGAGGACATAGTACTGTGAGGTTAGATGTCAAAGTCACTGCTGGGCTTCAAATCGCTACCATTTGCATCATGCTGCTTTATGAGCCTTTTGTAGCTTGATATCATCTAGTTGAGCTATATTTTCGAATGTGCTGATTGGCTGTCTCTAGCGGAAACATCTCAAGAGCAAATTTGATATCAGCTTGACTTCCGCATTGTAATTAGCTGTGACCGGTTCAGGAAATAGTACCAGAAAGTAGAAGGTTGACCAATGAGTGTGCTTGAGACGACGCCCAAAGCAGCTCCTTTGTAATTCCTTTGTCAACTACTTAATGCTACGATTGATGGCTAAGAATTGGGAACTATCTCAAAGTAATTAAACAAAACGATCATTTTAATAATCCGTAACTACTTAAAACTACCTATGGATACTGTCGGATTACTATTTACTCATGGAACACTCCCTATTCTCCGACTTTTAAAACCTTTTGCTTTGCAGCCTAATTTTGCTTAGCTCGAGACCAATTTCTTAAGTGCACGCTCCAGTGTTGCTCTTTCATACTTATCCGGTTGCGCACTGCTAGATTCTGAGATCAGTTCTATAAGTTGGAATGCCTGTAGAAGGAGATGGGCTCTAATAGAGCTGTCAGTCTCTGTTGTTTCGTCCTGTGCATTAGGCCACAGCACATAGATTTGGAATTGTGCTGGACATGAATGGCTTTGTCTTTGAGATTGGTGGTTATCTTGGTCCAGATAATAAGAAAGGCAAATATCCTTACTTGATTAGCTTTATTTAAATACGCACAGGTTTCTAGTTGAATAAAACGTTAGATCCGAAAAAGCATTTGACTGATTAATTCTCAACATCCGTGTTAATATCAGTAACACACAAATGGCACGTCACGGCGAAGATTGGATGAGGTGGGCGACACACACCCCCAAAGAGGTGTATATATGTGTCGGTCAATTTTCAATGAGGCGTTGAGGCTTGCTTATTTCCTTACGACGAGATGTCCCTTTGGTGGTAGCCACATCGGCGTCATTTAAAGGCCTTTATGAAGTTAATCCAGCATTACACAGAGCAGCATTCATGGTGCGCATCACCAGTGTTAGCAAATTTGTGAGCAGTTTATGGTAGCATAAAGGTCGGGAGACAAAATCTCAAGCCGGAAACCGGTTGAAAATCCATCAATTTTCAATTATACCACTCTCTTAGCCTACAATGTCTGTTAACTCGCCTCATAGACACAATTTATTGCAGCCCCCTTTTGAAATTGAATCCTCAAATGCTTGGCTTATTTTGCTCACATTAAATTACGATCATAGAAGATAATGCTTTATTCACTCGAGAGCACTTTATGCATTGAATTCGGCCATTGCTTTCAAGGAAGTGGGGGACATCTAATGCATTGACTACCCGAGGAGTGGTCAGCTGCGAAATCACGTGGGTTACAACTAGCACAGAAATCGACAACGGTGGCTATGGCACTGACGTTGCTGGATTTTACTTCGTATCAAGGGCAATAGAGTTCCCAAGATCCATTGCTATGTTCTTAATCCTCGAACAAAGAAGAACCAAGCCGATGTCATGATTTGGCGACATTCTGAATAAGAGTAACAGGAGGAGCCAAAGCTCCAGCATCAAGGTGCGGTCAATATAATCCCCTTCATCTCCAGGGCACAAGGTATTTAAACTTCGACAACACTGCCACACAATCACTCGATGCATGCAACCCTCGACAGTATTAGGCTGCGGTTTCGTTTTGCTTAATTTTTCTGTGTTATATGGTGCACAAAGCTCGACTGCCTCACTTTCCTGTTCTTTGATTTTGTGTCACCAAAGATCGCATTTTCTTTACCATTTAGGCTTAAATAGCTCACGGTGTAAATTTCTGTATCTGCAATTTGAACTGGCATTAAAACATGGAACTAAGCTGACGACCCGGATTTGGTGAATCTTGGCATGAGCATTCCAGAATGGAGGTGGATTCTTCCAACACGATAATTTTCATATCAAGCATCAATACATATAATATGGACCCACTCGGATAAGCATCTCTGCCGGATACTCATTTCGTAGCCCTACCAGCTTCTTTGCAGAATGTACATGAAGCCGTTAGATATCGAAAAGGGTTAGTGGATTCAGTTTTGGTTCAAAACTAGAATACCAGTAAATCGTGCACACATCAAGATCGTAGACTTCGATGCAAGTTGTCTGAAATAAAAAATAGTTATGATTGCCTTACGCAATGCATGTGTAACTGAATCGGATGGCGTTGACTGCGCTCAACGGATATATTGTCCGGTGGATTGCCCATGTACCTTGAAGAACCATTGGATTGTCAATTTGAAATCCCTTACACCGCATCGCATCGTAAATTTTGTGCTCTTGATAAGCCCCAAGGTTGATTGGTCGAGTGACATGGTTTACGTCATCAAACGTCTCACTTTCCCAGGAAGTTCTTTGATGACTGACGTACTCACGAATTTTACTGAGTGCATATAAACGGTTGTCAACTTTGGCTGACCCATAGGGCAAAACATTCCTAATATGTTAGCCAGGTAATGGCTATTGTTCATAGCTGTTAAAAAACGGACGATTTAAAAGTGACCTACGTAATGGACCGCACGCCAGCTTACTCGGCTTTCTTTTGAGATTGGCTGTGCATGTGTTTATAAGGAGAGACATTGCAAGGGTCTATGGCTCAATCGATTCTAGAGCTAAACATCATGTGCTAGGCGACATTTGTCGCGGGAGCACTGGCAAAAGACGAACTGCAGAATGTCTTCTACTCACTTCCCTTAGAACTAAAGTCCTGCTTTTGACTTCCTCAACTAACAATTGCCGGATCGCGTAGTTGTCGATGCAGAGTACTGCTCCTCCTAGATCGAACATGACTTTGTTGCTTTTAACGTCAATTTCTGTTCCTTCTTACTCGGTAGTTTTCTTTAAAGTTACACGTGAGTAAAGGGTAATGAAGTGGCCCCAAGTGTATATAATGACATGAAGTATTTTTAATTAGGTGCCTCTACCCTCTTTACTCACCACAAGAACCTTAGACTGTCGTTATTGGAAATCAGTACCCATAGAAAAGAAACCATCTGACAGCATGACTAAAGGTAGCTCATTAGAGTGGCACCGATGAATGTGCTCTAGGACACAGGGGTCTGTGTACTGCCTATGCTTTCTTAATTGCACTTTTTGAGGGGAGGTGGCAATGCAATCGGAACCGCATGTCGATCTCCTTGAAACTGCCAAAAGCAACTTTTCTAGTTCTCATCAGGAAAGTATTAATCCCGCAAAGCAGTGAAAAATATGGCTACAATTATGCTAACAATCAAGGCACAACGAAGTTTGCCCATTTGGCGTGTCAAATATTCTGTTTAATCTAATTTCGTAACACTAGCTGACCAACTTGAGGACAACACCACAAATCAAGCTATTATATCAGCCTTGGTCTTTCTATACGCAAAGCTTTTGTCTCCGATTGTCTCAGTGTGCAATGCGTTGATCAACTAATTAGAATTGATGGTGTGAGGCGTTGGACGGTTTGCAGATTTTGTAGGAAAGATTTTTGATAATGAGGCCTAATTTGTTAATAATAGCAGAAAGCTTACCGAGTAATCACTCATTCTTTAATCATTTTACACAAATACTTCTCTGTCATTCACATGTGTCGATATAATTGTCCTACGCGCTTATCTACCGACGTAAACGTAAAAGATAAAGGCAGAATTACTGCTAAGGTATCTTATTTTCTGAATTCAATACCTTAGTGGGTTCATTTTCCAAGTTGCGCAATGCATTAGGCGGCTAATTAGGTTGATCAGGCAGTGTGTTGAATGGTTTGTTATTTTAATAGGATAGCTTTTGCCAACTGAGACATTCTGACTGCTCATTTACCTATACACTAATGAATTTAATTTCAGCCCTTGGTTTTATGCTGGAATTAACTTAATGTAGTGCATAAATCCAGTTTACTAGTGAATTGATGCCTGCAATTAAGCATTTCGTAGGGATGTCAGGTTAT
This sequence comes from Taenia saginata, assembly GCA_001693075.2. NCBI lineage: Eukaryota > Metazoa > Platyhelminthes > Cestoda > Cyclophyllidea > Taeniidae > Taenia > Taenia saginata. The sequence goes on from LWMK02000559.1 coordinate 25,642, forward strand.
GATATTTAGAGTCCTTCTCTACTCGGAAAACTGGCAATTGTTCAACAAAAGATTTCAATCCATCTTTCTAAGCACTTATGGGGTGGTTTAGGAATGATTCCATCGGATACCGGCAGGCTAAAGGCCTTGAAGCAAATCGAACTTGAGCAATCTGTCCACGGTGTACCTTCGACTGCTCCCAGGAAGACTACGCTTCTAAAAGAAATAAAACACCTTAACACTGTGAGGCACATTTGAAAGATCGATTACTTTTCCTAGTCTTGAACATGTTTACCTAAATGACAGTTGACAGCACCCAGTTTTTATATGTTTAGTTGTGGATCTCAGATGGCATTGGGATCTTAATTATAAGAACGCCGAGTTACCTCCAGGCACTGCTAAAGTAGGGTTTCGCCTGTGCCTTTATTGCCACCAGTCATTTATGTATCAAACGTTACGGACTTTTCGTTGTTACCATGTAAGACGCATAAATTACCGTGATTTATAAACACCAAAATGTTCTGGTCGATGGTATTAGGAGTGCTGTTAAGCTGGCTGACTTTGGCCCCAAACAGATCTTTCGGTTGCCCACTTCGCGCATTAACTCACAAGGTACTTTCTACTTTTCTCAAAACTCCCTGGAAAGTTTGCTTGACTGACTTTAATGCTGTGAATCGTCACCCTATGGTACCACTCTCTTAAAATTGTGCTAGGCGAGGCTATTGATGCGGCGTCCATGTGTGGTCTATGGGCTGTATGTTTGCAGAAATGGCCACTGGGGAGTCACCATTTTGCGATGACTTCGAGAGTGAAAGAATTTCAAACATCTTTTGAATGAAGGAGGCATCGGCTTACGGGTTGTAAGAAGGCCATCTGGACCATCGGAGGAAACGTATTTCGCAGAGGTAGAGGTGGTGAGTGCAGCAGTGGTTTAATACGCACAAAACTACCAATAGGTTTTATGAGTGACGGTTTTGAAAAATAGACTATGTCTAGGCAAAAGAAACACTTCTGTAGCTATCATCTATTGTCAGCAAATGCAACAAATAAGCTGATAAAAAGTCCTGTTTATGCAATCAATGTGTTATTTCTAATCGAAAAACATTAAGCGAATTGTCAATTGAAGGTGGCAAATGAGTAAAGGGTAATGAAGTGGCCCCAAGTGGATATAATGACATGAAGTATTTTTTGATTAGGCGCCTTGACCCTCTTTACTCACCACAAGAACCTTAGACTGTCGTTATTGGAAATCAGTACCCATAGAAAAGAAACCATCTGACAGCATGACTACAGGTAGCTCATTAGAGTGGCACCGATGACTGTGCTCTAGGACACAGGGGTCTGTGTACTGCCTATGCTTTCTTAATTGCACTTTTTGAGGGGAGGTGGCAATGCAATCGGAACCGCATGTCGATCTCCTTGAAACTGCCAAAAGCAACTTTTCTAGTTCTCACCAGGAAAGTATTAATCCCGCAAAGCAGTGAAAAATATGGCTACAATTATGCTAACAATCAAGGCACAACGAAGTTTGCCCATTTGGCATGTCAAATATTCTGCTTAATCTAATTTCGTAACACTAGCTGACCAACTTGAGGACAACACCACAAATCAAGCTATTATATCAGCCTTGGTCTTTCTAAACGCAAAGCTTTTGTCTCCGATTGTCTCAGTGTGCAATGCGTTGATCAACTAATTAGAATTGATGGTGTGAGGCGTTGGACGGTTTGCAGATTTTGTAGGAAAGATTTTTGATAATGAGGCCTAATTTGTTAAAAGTAGCAGAAGGCTTACCTAGTAATCACTCATTCTTTAATCATTTTACACAAATACTTCTCTGTCATTCACATGTGCCAATATAATTGTCCTATGCGCTTATCTACCGACGTAAACGTAAAGGATAAAGGCAGAATTACTGCTAAGGTATCTTATTTTCTGAATTCAACACCTTAGTGGGTTCATTTTCCATGTTGCGCAACGCATTAGGCGGCTAATTAGGTTGATCAGGCAGTGTGTTGAATGGCTTGTTATTTTAATAGGATGGCTTTTGCCAACTGAGACATTCTGACTGCTCATTTACCTGTACACTAATGAATTTAATTTCAGCCCTTGGTTTTATGCTGGAATTAACTTAATGTAGTGCATAAATTCAGTTTACTAGTGCATTGATGCCTGCAATTAAGCATTTCGTAGGGATGTCAGGTTATGATATTTAGAGTCCTTCTCTACTTGGAAAACTGGCAATTGTTTAACAAAAGATTTCAATCCATCTTTCTAAGCACTTATGGGGTGGTTTAAGAATGATTCCATCGGATACCGCCAGGCTAAAGGCCTTGAAGCAAATCGAACTTGAGCAATCTGTCCACGGTGTACCTTCTACTGCTCCCAGGAAGACTACGCTTCTAAAAGAAATAAAACACCTTAACACTGTGAGGCACATTTAAAAGATCGATTACTTTTCCTAGTCTTGAACATGTTTACCTAAATGACAATTGACAGCATCCAGTTTTTAGATGTTTAGTTGTGGGTCTCAGATGGCATTAGGATCTTAATTATAAGAACGCCGAGTTACCTCCAGGCACTGCTAAAGTAGGGTTTCGCCTGTGCCTTTATTGCCACCAGTCATTTATGTATCAAATGTTACGGACTTTTCGTTGTTACCACGTAAGACGCACAAATTACCGAGATTTATAAACACCAAAATGCTCTGGTCGATGGTATTAGGAGTGCTGTTAAGCTGGCTGACTTTGGCCCCAAACAGGTCTTTCAGTTGCCCACTTCGCGCATTAACTCACAAGGTACTTTCCGCTTTTCTCAAAACTCCCTGGAAAGTTTGCTTGACTGACTTTAATGCCGTGAATCGTCACCCTGTGGTACTACTCTTTTAAAATTGTGCTAGGCTCCGCTATTGATGCGGCGTCCATGTGTGGTCTATGAGCTGTATGTTCGCTGATATAGCCACAGGAGAGCCACCATTTTGCGATGACTTCGAGAATGAACGAATTTCAAACATCTTTTGAGTGAAGGAGGCATCGGCTTACGGGTTGTAAGAAGGCCACCTGGACCATCGGAGGAAACGTATTTCGCAGAGGTAGAGGTGGTGAGTGCAGCAGTGGTTTGATACGCACAAAACTACCAATAGGTTTTATGAGTGACGGTTTTGAAAAATAGACTATGTCTAGGCAAAAAAAACACTTCTGTAGCTATCATCTATTGTCAGCAAATGTAACAAATAAGCTGATAAAAAGTCCTATTTATGCAATCAATGTGTTATTTCTAATCGAAAACCATTAAGCGAATTGTCAATTGAAGGCGGCAAATAGGCCTCCAATGGCGTAGTCTGTACCTGTTTCTGCATTCAGGGCAAAGTTATGTCAAATGTGCATTACTTACATATGTTTTCGACGCTGCCGTGACTATCCACAATTCGTTAGCCCTTTGTTCCGTTTCAATCCATGCAAATCTTGAAGCAGTTATGCAAACTTCACAATGACAATGTCGATTAAATTGTGGGTTAATGTGGAGCCTTGTCTTGGTAGAAATGGAATAGGCTCCCACAGTGGCAAAAGAACACCTGGCGTGAAGAAAACTGCGCACTTTAAAAACGTTGTTTTTAACCCTATCAGAGAGAGGATAGACTTGGTTATCAGTCTTAGTATCGAACCTGACACCCGTATCAAACTGAAGAAAATAAAATGGACAAATTGCTATGGGGCATAAAGTGGACTTTTCTGCACCAGTGGGACAAAAAGCCAAATATCACCCAATGAATATCCTTTTTGCGTATCCCAGTGCTACCGTCAGAATGAAGGACGTAAATCAGTGGAAAGTTTTGACATTTCAAGGGTCCTAGCAAAACCGTCTTGCTTTTAACAACTCTGTTTATGCTATATTGTAATTCCTACCATCTGCAAGAGGTATCAAGTAGTTCTTTGGGTGTCATGCATCAACATTAAAGCCCTAAGGTCAAGATTTGTCCATTGACAGATTCATTTGACCTAAAGATATCTTTTTCGTCCCCTTCGTTTGTCAAAGATCAGAAGTCCTTTGAAATTTATTTTTAGTTTAAGAGGCGGAAAGCAATGAAGATTTAACGCATCCGAGTTTTAACCAATTCTTCCCATTTTGCACCCATTTTCTTCCAAGCTTAATCACAAACTGTCTTTTTGTTTGTATAACTCAAATTCGATGTTAACGGAGTCCCTCTTTGCAGATGAGGAAGATTTGGACCCATACAAAATGGGAGCAGTCATTTTAATGGGTTCAAAATAGAGAGTTAAATGCGTTCTTATAACTAAGGAAATCTTCAGCCTAATTTTAAAGGTTCAGGAAGGCTAAAAGGTCACTTCAACCAAATATCTGCCCGAGTTCTCACACCAATGATGAAATATTTTTCTGACTTTCCGTAGTTTGACGTACACATGCATGCTCAATGTTAACGCCTAATCGTGCAGGTGATTTGGTAAAAATCAGCGCCTCAAACTTGCAAGTTTTTCATGCAACTTTTATTTAATCCTATCCTGACAGTTTAAAAATTTTTTTGAGTTTGAGAATTTGTTTTTAGCAGCACCCACCGAATACATACAAAGCGATGGGCAAAATCACTAATTCCTTACATTGGAGACTCTATTCCATCGCAAGTCTCAAGTCAGCCTTTCCCCTTGTCCAGAGGTTATTTGAACCTCAGGAAAGCAAAAGACTTTTGTGCGCATGCATAAAATGCAGTTTGAACGATGTCAAAACTATTATTGCCAAGTGTTAAGGGGCGCTAGCTTGGTTTTAGAAAAATCGCCGGAAGAAGCGGAATTTATTTGCAAGATTTTTGCGGAATTCCCTAAATCGAGGAGCGTTTTGTTTACAGAATACATTTTCTGCTTACTAGTTTTGCTTAAATTAGTCGGTGCGAAGAAGGTTTGAACTACTCTTCTAACAGTCGCATCCTAAATCGCCTATTTAAGTTTCATGATATTGGCGATAATGCTGCGCAAAATGTTTGGGTGAAAGGGGATTTGGCTCAGTTATTTGATTTGAGCTTCAGTTTTCTTGATCTCTAACAGTTTCTTTTCAACTTAAAAATAGGCAAAAATGTTCAAGGTCAAAATGTGCGTTGATTTACCTGCATTTGCAGTCATCAAAGAATTTCCCGCTCAGTTTTGTAAGCTAGGTGCAAATGGGCCTCAAAACATGAAGATTGTCAGCAACACTAGTGCAGTAGTTCTCATCGGTAAATGCAGATTATTCATCAGTTCCTTTCTTTGATTATCAGCCATAAAACCATCAGACAAGTGTCGACTCCATGACTAGAAAACTCTCTTGAGTGCAATAGACAAATTAGAATGACAAGGATCATCGTGGCAGGGTACACACTGCCACTAGCTATTACTCAATTCGTAAAAAAATTTCTTACAATCAGAGGAGTTGTTTAGTGAGCTGCCAAGCCGATTGTACTTTAAGCTACTTAACTTTGATGAGCTCTCCAAGTGACCTAAACCGGTAGTTCGAAAAAACAAAGTATTACAGTGCAGTTCGAAGATTCCCACTTGCCTCAATACCCTTAGGCATAAAGTGCCAGCCGAAGTCTCCTTCCTTCGCCTTCGAGATCGCACTATTTGCTAACACAGACCAGGTAGCATCAATTTTGACCTTTCTTTGATGCATCCACACGGTTCTGGTTATCCACCCATTTGTACTCCACTTACTCTCAACCGGGGACAATCATGTTGCTACAGTTCCACTTTANTCTAAGAAAAAATGTTTGGCACATAGGTTTTCACTATGTTTTATTCATCAGTAACTAAGTACACAGGCTTTCGGAAACTTGGTTGAAGTTATGCCGAGAATAGTAAAAGTTATTTTACAGCTTGAAGGCGCTATAGTAAGAAGCATTCCATGGCCAACAGTTACAACCCCTTTGCTGCTAAGTTTGTCTTCGCTCAACTTTTGCAAGCAATAACGTATTGCATTAGCTTTCTGACCACCAGTTTTAGTAAATTGGTAACTTTGTGCTTCTATCGATGCGCCTAACTCGTAAAAGTCTATGGTGTGATTTTATATCCATTCTCGTAACACTCAGGGTCTGCGCCGACCCACCTCACCCGGTTCGGATAGAAATTGTTGAAGTCATTGACCTGCAATTAACCAAGTCTCCTTACATAGATGGTTGGATAAGCCACAAAACACTGCATTTTTGTACAAATATTATGAGGTGTGACGACTTTGTTGTTGACGATTTGTACAGTTTAACGTTAAAATGGCTACTTTTGTGTCCCGCTTATGCTCGGCTCATTTTGATGATGATGTGGATGAGGAAGCAACGTTGCAATCGGCAAACGTGACGGCTTTTGGATGATCGTCTGGAACTTTGTACTCATCCTCTTTCCATTTTACCCTGCCATTCTCCTTGCTTATAAACGAATCTTTCCCAAAAGTTTAGCAGATAAGACAAATGTGCACATACTCTTGGTTGCTGAACTTTGGGACTATGCACTCGTTTGAGTGTTTCAGCACCACACTTTAAGCTAAAAACCTAAAAAAAAGGTTGGCACATAGGTTTTCACTATGTTTTATTCATCAGTAACTAAGTACACAGGCTTTCGGAAACTTGATTGAAGTTATGCCGAGAATAGTAAAAGTTATTTTACAGCTTGAAGGCGCTATAGTAAGAAGCATTCCATGGCCAACAGTTACAACCCCTTTGCTGCTAAGTTTGTCTTCGCTCAACTTTTGCAAGCAATAACGTATTGCATTAGCTTTCTGACCACCAGTTTTAGTAAATTGGTAACTTTGTGCTTCTATCGATGCGCCTAACTCGTAAAGTTTGCTCCCCAAATCATGCCAGTAGCACCAAGCTTAACTGCATATCGAACATATGCATAGGTGTATGCACGCAGTGCTTTTATGAAACAACGTTAAATTATTTGGGTACATAAACAATACTTGCATGGTTCTATTAAAGTCTGAGGTGCACAAAGGGCAAATTCATGTTAAAATCATGTTTGAAAACACCATTGAGTTGTGATTTTTAAGCTTCACTTCTGTTAACTCTTCTAGCCTCTATGGCAATCTGATAATAACAACATTCATTATTTCGATACCTGATTTATCTCAGCTTGTTCTAAGATGTTGCATGGATCTTGATTACTTCACAAATCCACCCGGGAAGATGAGATGTCCACGTTTTGACATATCTGCAACAAAGAGGATATCGCTACTTGATAAGAGCCCTTGCATTANTTCCGCGTAGTGAAAGTCCTCTCCTCAACCAACTACCTCGTCCGAAACGCGGAATTTCGTGCTCAACCAATTGCGGTTCACCACAATAAGATGCGACCTTACAAAGTCTCTCCGCCGGTCGGATATGAGGACGAAGTCTACGGAATGGTGGAGGAAGGAAAACCGCCCGATGGTATAACTAAAACCAATGGACGAGAGCGGCGCCGGGGACGGTGCTCAAAAAAGGAGGGGGCTGTGTAATAATGTTGGTGTTTATATACGCTTTGTAGGTGAGAGGCGGGAACACAATATCCACGTGGTCGAAAACGAGCTCGCGTCTTCTCCTCTGGAGCTGGAGTTGAAAACGAGCTCGCGTCTTCTCATCTGGAGCCGGAGACTGATACCCCATAGATTGGACGTTCCCACCTACCTGTTTCTCCTTTAATAAAACTATGTCTGGAAAAGCTCGGCCTTCTTCCAGCAGGGTGAAAAGGGAGGAGGAGGAGGAAGAACGGGAAATTCCCGCTACAATTGAATTAAAAGCACCTGTAGCGTCCTGAGATTTCCTCTAGGGTAAAGGAAGACATATTACTAGGGCAGAACGCATGTGTTGTGGGAATAGAAAGATTGAGGGTTCCTGGCTTGTCNTGCATGTGTTCTGGGAATAGAAAGATTTAGGGTTCCTGGCTTGTCCCGGAGGCCAGCCAACCCCCCAATCATGCCAAAATTCATAAAAAGATAACGGTTCACCAACCTCTCTGCCCTTGGGGAGGCCGAACATATCTAATGCTCTCTACAATACAACAAAAAGCAAACTCTTCATTGGATTGGCAATTACCAAAGCATAGCTCAATGCGTGGTCCTTTAGCCGCATAAATGNGGGGCCTCGTAGGAACGAAATTTAACGTGATGCAAGTGTGCAAAGCATAAGACGATGCTATCAATTGGCGTCCTGCACATTCTACATCCGTAGANCAATTACCAAAGCATAGCTCAATGCGTGGTCCTTTAGCCGCATAAATGGTAAGATCTGGGCTAAGGATAACAAGTGCAGTGGTAATAATGACCAAATTCTGACNTTGTAGCACATGCTATTCTTTCACACCTCTCAATTTCGTCGCTAGCGATATGGACCAGAATAGAAATCCATCAAAGTCGAGTCCGCTTTCCGCNAGATTAGCATTAATGACAACTTGGATGGAGTGCGTTAGAATTTACAATAATTTGCCTGTCGACACACTATTGCTTCCTTCACAGGGCAAGACGTTTGCAATTTGTTGCTGACCGCAACGTGCTAACAAGGTTCAAAGTGCTGAAACATTGTTAAATTTGAGGTAAAGAGTAGCAAATTGTTTTGCCTGTTGACTTCAGTCCCATTCCTTCCAGTGAGTGACAGCACAATTAATCAGCCTAATTTTATGCTTTGGTAGCCTCACTGGAACATCATATTACTGCGTCAATCCGAAATATTAATATGCATTGGATTTAGGGCACAATCAGCAAGTTTAGGCGTGAATGACCAGAGACGACACGTGTCGAATCGTCGATGCTGCGAAATTTGTGCACTTTGTTGCAAACTTCCATATCACATGGCATTTAATTTGGCAGACCTTGCGACGCTGTCTACACAGCCTCTTTTCAAGATACATGGACTCCGCAATTGCTTCCAGTTCAACAAGGCATGACCCTTCATAAAGTATTTTACAACGAGAGCGTCTTACAAAATTAAGAATATATTACAGCAATGAAAACCTTTTCTGTTGATTCCAGGCGCGATGTAGACTTTAAAAACTATCATTGAGTGTCAGAGATGACCATTGCTTTCCCACTCAACAAGAGGATTGCAAGGCTAGTGATCAATTTTAGAGAATGCGCATGCATTCAATGTATTTTGCCACCTTTCCTCTAGTCCCTGATAAAAGCGGCAATTCGAGGTTTGCCGCAGTCAGAGTTTGACAAGTGGGCAGTACTTCAGTACCTTTTAGCGAGAGAACCAAAACATTCGGTTGGTTGTACACTGTGAAGTAAACGCAAGTCAGCTGCAGCATTCCGCTTTAGTGCCGATCATGGCCAAACAATCACGAAGTCGCAGTGGTAGTGGTGTCCATTTCGGCTAGCCTTCCCCCCAGTCTCCCCTATGTTTCAAAGGCACCAAATTGTACATTCGAACCTAGGTAAACCAAAGGTCACTGTGAATCTCTCGCGTAAAGGAGTTTCCCATAAAAGCAGTTAAGAGGCTTAAGCAAAGATTTTGCTTATCACCGAATTTTGCACTTCCGAATTTTGAGCCAGGCGCTCAACTATGCATCAAGGACGNCCCAAATTTTGGGCCAGGCGCTCAACTATGCATCAAGGACGCTGACCCTGGGTAAAAAGCTGTACGTAGTGCACTGTCGCAAGTGCGATAATCAGCAATAACTGTCTCTCGGGTATGACCTACTGGAAAGAAAACAATCAGGGCAGACATTCTGACTTCAGTTATGAGAGATTGTTACAAGTGGTATTAGTAGAGCCTTTCCTGTTGTGGACTTAAATCGTTTTTGACTTGTTGGGTAAAGTAACGGAAAATTTACTTACAAATCAAATTTACGTGTTGTTGGACTGCGTAATGAACATTTGTTCCATTAGAAGACTAGACTGTAAACGAGCCTGTAAACTCGTGCTTTGGATGCTGTTAGAGACATCTTACCTTATTTCGGCATGCTTCATTTGGCAATTTTTTAAGGTTGTAGACATCCCGCGGTCATATTTGCTAATAGCTGACATGTGAACTACGGGGTAACTACATTTCGGGGAAACAGACAAATTAAAAACTAAGCAAACATACCACCGACAACTGTTAGTCGAAAGAAATGGGTAAGCAAACATATCACCTTGTCATTTCAATCAACTTTACAAGTCACTTCGTCCGATAGCACTTTCTGCTAAACTGCTATTCAATCTCTAACCGTCCACTCTGTCTTCCAC
>LWMK02000560.1:8008-22423 GCA_001693075.2 Taenia saginata
CAGTTCTTGTGGCCACCTCTAAATTCCAATGCAATGGACACCATTTCGAGGTAGGTTCCGAAGGCCCAACAAGACATGCGAGCGCCGATGCGCGCCCATAATCGGCTTGCATCCTACCTTCAATGTCCTGACAGACCCCAACTGTCCAGATAAGTTGGTCTGCCTCAACTCGACATCCACACATCCACATAGAGGTGGAAGTGGAGGCTGTGCAAGACTACTTCATCCCACACAACTAGTTGACATCTTGGGACTCACTACGCAGCCAACACCAACGTCTGATGTTTGATCTATCCAGGTTATCCAAATGAGTTACCAGTGTGCAAATCATCGAGACAAATAATCTGAAATGATTTCATTCCCTCCCAGTGAGGAAATTGTGCTACCGCTACACGATAATGTGCGCAGGATTAAACACCACGTTCAACGTCAAGGCATTTGTGCTGCAAAGGATTAGTGGAAGGTTAGTAAAGAAGTGATGGGGTGTGAAAGGTCCGAAGCGTAGAAGGCACAGAGAACATAGGACATNTCCCTCCCAGTGAGGAAATTGTGCTACCGCTACACGATAATGTGCGCAGGATTAAACACCACGTTCAACGTCAAGGCATTTGTGCTGCAAAGGATTNCCCCTCCCAGTGAGGAAATTGTGCTACCGCTACACGATAATGTGCGCAGGATTAAACACCATGTTCAACGTCAAGGCATTTGTGCTGCAAAGGATTAGTGGAAGGTTAGTAAAGAAGTGATGGGGTGTGAAAGGTCCGAAGCGTAGAAGGCACAGAGAACATAGGAAATTAAAAGCAAAAAGAGTTCATTCATTTGTCCCATTTTCTGGAGTGCAACACAAACTCTTCACCCACTCATCGCAGACTGAAACACACACCTGTGACAGCAAACTTTTCCCTGCCTCTCCTCCTCAAGCCCACAAATATCATCCAGGCATCCAAATGAGCTATGGCCACCACCATTCCCCGCTCGACTCCCCATAGAAGGCAGAGGCATATAACTCGGGCAAAATGCACACATGCATCTCACATACCAACGATCCACCCGGCGAATGTACAACGGTGGGGCAAACGGGTGGCTCCACCATCAGCACCCCTCATTCAACAAACCGCCAATGCATTACGAACTCCACCTCTCCTCCTCTGGCGTCGCCCCCAGTGCCGCCTCACAACACAATCGGCAACGCGAGAACTAGCCAATCGGCCAAGTAAAAGGGGAGGATACCTCACCTCCACGCCACATGTTACCACCAACCTGTCGGTGGTCCTCAAAAACCAAACACCAACAACGTCACCAAGTTGGGTCGACTGCGAATGCCGCAAACTGTACATGTGGGGCATAAAATCATTGAGTATTTTCGCTTTCTACTACAAATTAATCCCATTCCAACAGTAAGTCATCCCAAACGATACAACACTCACACATGTGGGAGCGTCATGAAAAAACGTCCCTTTCGATAGGTTATCTGTGCGTGCCTTCAGCATTGGCCAAACGATTACCAAGGATGATGACCAACTGTGTGGAGGCTCATTCCTACATACAAAACCTCATTATATAACTACACTTCCTATCACTCTGTAGGTACCTCACATCGGCTTCATCCCATACTATTAACTCAAAGGCAACAAAACCTGAACTTCTTAGATGACAGGGAGGACGAAAGTAACAACTGTAAACCGTTAAAGCCGGGAGGGGGAAGGGAGACATGCCAATTTTCCCATTTGCTCTTGCTTCGCTCCCGCGTGGCACTCACACACCGCACCCGGTCTTCCTTGAGTGCCTCCTTGCACATAGCTGCACTACTTGCTTACGTCCTCCACGACTTGCACGAGCAGTTGGATCATGTAGGAGGACGTGCTCGACCTCTCTCTAACCTGCATCACTTGCAGCAGTTTCATGAAGCCCCACTCCACAGTAATCGCATCCCTGCAACCCATGCCTACGGGGTTCCCAGGCGATCGAGTGCGTATAGACATCGTGGGTCCACTACATGGGCATTTGCAAGGCAGCGGAGAGGTGGGCAGAACGAATCGCACCCTTGTAGGACTGGTAAAGGCTTTTACAAAGGAAGCACAACCCAAGGATTGGGATTTAAGACTAAAACGCGCTCTTCCCGCCTATAGGACCACAGTCCACGCACCAACTGGTGTTTCACCGTTCAGGATGCTCACATGCCGCAAAATGAGAGTCCCCTTCGATGTCGTCCTCCGAAGCAAGGCAGTGGTAACCAACAATGCTTTCTGAAAGAAGACATAAGAATGACATCTAGTATCGCGCGTAGACAATTGCAAATGCCTTACAGCAGAAACGTCACGAAAGACACAGTCGACCCAACATCTGTCGCGAAGGATATCTCATCCAAACATACAGGCCGACTTCCCCAGCCAGAACTCACCGCAATTCTACCAACCGTGGAGCAAAGACCCCTCCTCCACAGTGAAGGTTCTCTCACCTACGAACCGCCTTCTACACAAATCACAACTCCGTACTCAGCCGATAACCGCCTACCGTAACAGGATTCAACCCTACAAAGGTGCTCCCCCCAGCGGCACATGTCAAGGCAACCAACAAGGGTAGCACCGGCGACGGCGCTCAAAATGTGAGATGGCCATTTAATACTTATGCTCCTTCAAAATGACCCTGTAGACAAGAGACCGGAGGACAATTTGAAGCTGGTCATGGACGAGCAAGTCGGTTTTCCCGACGTAGAGACCCTCAGCCCAATCGCTCCTGATACGCTAACTACCGACAGTTCAACTACTATAACATAATGATGCCCAAAAGCATCTACTTTTCCCTTATGAGGGATAGTAAAAGGGAAGAGAAGAGGAAAAGGAAGAAAAGAAACTCCTACACTGCTGGCAGCGTCGGCGGACCAAACACCTACAAAGATGGCATTATCTTTGGAGACTGGACCAAAACCGCCAGGTTTAACCCCCACCAATACCCTCAGCTCCAAAGAATTCTGCTCATCCTTCGTGCGCATCTGCAAGAGTTAACCCCGACGGCAATCAACACCAGAGTCTCCCATGACTCCGATATTGACCAATGCTGTGAGATATTAGCTCAGTTCGACAATGACCAGTGAAAGCAGTCCCCTATCAAGGATCTTTACCATCACGACGAAAAGCCAGGGGAGGATGATGAGTACCCTGGCAACCCACACCACCTAGCAGAACGGTCCTTTCGAGGCATACAACCCAACAGGGTCACTAACTCGATGGCCGTTCAGTTCGGGGCGGGGGTTCAACGACCATTCATTGCGGGCAAACTCCACGCCATTAAGACCAACAATTTCATCCATCCAGTTTGCAACTCGAAAGCGTCAGAAACTTGGCCTGACATCGCTTCCTCAGACGTGCAGCAGAAGATCAAATTCTACACCACGTCGGACCCCTCCATGCCGCGTCCCAAGATCAGGTGAGCCTTCCTATCTATTATCCTGTCTATTCCCAAATGGCTCCCGTTCATTTGTGCGAGTCTCAGGCAAAGTAGAGAGACCTTCCTGCAATAAACACACATGCTCTCACAAACCGTTGCAATAAAATTTTCATCGGTCCTCCCTCTACAAAACTGCTCTTACCAGAAGGGAGGAAGATGACAATAATAGGGGAGACAATGCTAAAGTCTTCATAGGGAAGGAAACCCAGACTGCAATTTAGTACATGCCCAGAACCAGCTTGAGGTGTGACACCAAAGCAACCATAAATCTCCCGCAAGGTACCTTTCCCATCCAGCAATACACGAAAGCACACACAGTCGTTTTTCATCCGAGAAAAGACACAGATGACATCTGCAGCGTTCTTTTCGAGGCTGCACGCGTTCCCCTTAACAACTTGGATGAGCGTTGCCCACAGTTAACACACAGCACGGATAGCGAGGGAAAGGAACTTGACTCACTGCTTAGTAAGTATGCTAACATGTTCCCATGGTAAGGTTCAAAACTGGGGCAAACAAACACCGTCAAACACCATAAGCACCGGCAAGGCCATTTGACAACCACCAGACGCACATCAGCGTCCCTTTCGGAAGGGGCAAATCGTCCGGTGGAAGGGGCGAGCAGATGAGGCTATAAAGCTGTATGGACCACCATAGGCCTCTCCGATCACAGTGGTAAAGGAAAGCTACGGCAGTCTACGATTCTGCATCGATTACAGGAAGTTGAGCGCCCTAGCTAAGAAGGACGCGTTCCCCTTACCCCATGTAAACGACTCATCGGACTCCCTGTATGGATTAAAGTGATTCTCCACGGTGAACTTACGATCCTACAACCAGGTGGCAAATGAGCCTCTGCTTTACACGTTTTAGAAAGACAATATCAACACAAAACTACAGTGTCGAAGTCAGTGGGTAATTCAAACTCAAAGTGCTTCCTGCCACCAGTATATGTTCTACAAACTCAGACATTATAGAGGAGAAAATAATGGGCCTTTACAATGCATGAAACATGATAAGACTCACGAACGTGTAGTAAAAGCATACTGCTGCTCAAAAAAAACTTCTTCAAGGCTACTACTGCATAACAACGTGACAAAAACTCGTAGTCTATAAGTCAATCTCACCCAAAAATCTGCGAACCAAAAGTGGTGACAAGATCCACACCCAATGTTGTTAGGTATTCCCTCCACGACTAGCACGTAGTGCTCCACTAGAAATATACACTCCTTTCAGAGTGAGGACTCAAAACACAATTTACGCTAATCAAAGCCCAGTATTTGCTAGGAGTCCCAGTTTTTTTTTCACAGAAACAGCCTTTCAAGCCAAAGCTCGAGGATACACATGATCGCAATAGAATTCACACGTACGGCAAGATCCGAGATGACCGCCTGAAGGCGTGCTCGGCACAACAAATAAACATGATTGGGTAGCGTGTTTGGAAGCTGCAAAGAGTCTAGAAATCGCAGTTTGTAGCCTTCGGAGCTTACGATAGTAGAGCGAAAAACCTTGCATTTTATACATCATTACAAAAAACGAGTTAAGCACAGGGTAGCATAGAAAGTATGTGGTCACAATGTGAAGCACAATATGAAATACCGACTGATACTCAAAGTGCGTTTTTATGCAATTCTCAGATTATTGTCCCAAGACTTCCTTGAAGGTAAAAGAAGACATATTATTTGTAATACCTTCTGAGTTCTGACTGCCCGTTTCGGTTTTAATAACTTGAGTGGCCATATTGACCAAGCCGCCTAAACTGACATGCGGACCATGCCAGCAGCCCCGTCCACTCTGTTCTCTGAACATGTGCATGCTGCCCTAGTACTGTGCCTTCTTCTGCATTCAGTGTAAGGCAGTGCTACTGGCATGGTCAGGAGGCCAGCGCACCCGACTGGGGCAGTGCGGCAGTGCGGCAGTGACCGAAACCGAAACCGAAACCAACAGTCAAAACAAACGAAGCAATTCACACAGCTTACTATCTAATGATATTTTGGCAGAAGTGCTCAAAAGCCGTGTTTTAGACGGGAGGTGATGATTAGTGGGATTTCTACATTTACGATCTTTCATGTTCACTATCGGCCCACGAATAGGATTTGCCGGAACTTCTGACGGGCGACAGACATGGGAACCACCTAAGACACATGACTCAAGGATCAAAGGGTTGGTGTATAGGCTTTTTGCCAAGCTGCAAGGCAAAAAATGAAGAAGCCAGAAGGAAGAGAGGAAGGAGTGAATCCTTCCCATTCCTTTAGTGCTGCTCCCAACGGGCAGGCTAATTGCCTTGGTGGCTGGAAGTGATGAGCTACAATGAAGAGAAGTGGTACCTTGTCAAGACAAATTGCTTTGGGCTAGTTGGCAGCTCAAACCTTGCTTTGAGAGATGTGGCTTATTCTGCGCTAGAAAAGGGCCGTAACAAGTGAGTCCATGACAGCTTGGTGGTTGGCACGGCAATTATAGCTGTGGAGAGATAACTTTGAGACTCCTGTGGAAAAGAAGACCACTGATGGATGTGGAATTAATTTGTGCAATTAAATGGCACGTATAGAGGGGAGGCAAGGTAGGATAGGCTGTCTGTAACTCCGACTTTCAAGGGCTACCAACTGGCGTGTCGTTGCATCTGATTCGAAAACCAGCCTATCTTTTCCAAAGACACCAAATTTTAGCAATTATTCGATGTTCCACAATCGGTACTTGGTAGATTTTGTAGACCAGCTAGTAGACCAGCTAGTAGACCAGCTAGTTTGCTAGTAGTACTTTGTTCGGAGTGCCGGTTTCGATCACTTGGGTGGCCACATTGCACTAGCCGGTTGGCCAGCCTCTGGGCCATGCCAGTAGCCCCCAAGTCCTCCCCTTCCAGAGGATATGTATTGCGCCCTAGCACTGTGCCTTCTTTCATCTCAAAGGGAGTCCTGGGTTGTTGCATTGCCTTCGCCTTTGCAAGCGTAAAGATTCGAACACCGCCAACTATACCACACGTATTTGCCACTGTATAGGAGAATGCATGGATGTGAAAATACGATAAAATGAGGTACAAATATAGAGTTCCACAAAGAATTCCCAAAAAAGTAAGTAAAGCATGCAAAGTTGAATGAAATTAAGGGAAAAGAGGCGATAAGATTGGGGGGGAGAGGAGGAAAAATGGACGAGAGCAAAGAGAAGAGGGAGAAGAAGTCATTTGGCAATAAAAGCAGATAGGATCAGATGATGGCGGAGTGAGTGAGTGCGTGAGTGAGTGAGTGAGTGAGTGAGTGAGTGAGTGAGTGAGTGAGATCTCAGCCAGGTAGATAGATGAATGTGTGGGTAATTGAATGCGGTTTTTAGGAATCCTGAGTGAGAGAAATTGTGGTCCGATGCGCGTTGTGAACGTGACTACTTTCATTAATGCACCCAACGTCTGCTCACTTTTAACGTGCTCTCTCCTCTACTGTCTCGCCGCTTTTCGAATAAACCACTTTTTGATGTTAAAGAAAGTTTCGCTTTTGCTATGTTGTTTCAGCAATATACAGTTCTTTGGAATTGAGCTTGTAGGTGGGATAGGGGTTGAAAATGTGGACCCCTTGTTATACAAACGCTTTCGTTCTGCTTTTCCGAGACATTCGCCTCA
Source organism: Taenia saginata (assembly GCA_001693075.2). Classification (NCBI taxonomy): domain Eukaryota; kingdom Metazoa; phylum Platyhelminthes; class Cestoda; order Cyclophyllidea; family Taeniidae; genus Taenia; species Taenia saginata. The sequence continues at coordinate 15,057 of LWMK02000560.1, forward strand.
CCACGAGATCTCTCACCTACAATCAAGCATCATAAGAGAATCCAGAGTGATGATCACATGCAGGAAGCTGGAGTGGAAGAGGAAAGGCGATAACTGCAGCGTCGCGAGACTTTGTTTACGGTGAAGGAAGGCAGAGTACTGGGACAGAATACATGTATTCTGGGAACAGAGGGGTCGGGACTGCCGACATGACCTGGAGACTACCCAAGTAATCGAAAGCGACAGTCCGAAGAAACAGGGTATTGAATATCCCCTCTCCTCACTCGAGCGCCGTCCCCAACCCTCCCCTCAGTCAGCCTCATGTGTCAGCCATCACAACGTAATGGGTGCTGTGAGAAGCACAAACCAGCTAACCATGCCAGTCACCGAGATTCGAGCGCATGTGCCCTAGCATTGCCACCAGTTCCGCGCAGCACTCGGTGAAGCAAGGGCGTATTTCAGAATTCTCCTCCCTCCCCATAATGTGTCCCACTGGAATGGCAGAGGTAGGAATGCCAGATGTCAAATGGACTGAGACACACGCAACACTTATTGTGATTCCAGGCTTTTGTTGCCGTGGAAGAAGACCCAGTGTATCGTAGAATCTGAACAAATGGAGCAATTGAGCCTCATGGGAACAGGACGAGCTCGATGGAAATGTGCAACGCATAAAGGCCGCCATCGAATGGCGAGTTGTTCGAGAATCTGAGACAGAGCTTACGGGGGATGCTTACCCACATTGCGGCAGTTCCACTGGACTTGGTGTTCACGGCTAGTGTCGCTTCTGTTGGTAATAGCCAACTTGCAGAACACGAGGATGGGGATATGCTGAAGGACAACGTCGATCCATCGAAATCGGGCCCGATTTTCGCTGCCACCGATGCAGTGTCCCATAACTTCCTAAAGGGAAGGAGAGGGCATAGAACCGTGGCAGGATGCATACATTCTGGACACAGAGGAATCGAGGGCTGCTGGCAGGGACCGGAGGCCGGAGACAAGAACAGTCTATCCATTCTTCCAGCATTGAAAGGTAACCGTATTTGCGTGTTGATATTAGAATGTTGCTGCTCAAAATAAGAGTTATAAATAAATGCAGTCAAAGGAAGCTACAAATCCCTAGCAAATTTTTCCACTCATAATCAATTTCGCAAACTTTTAAAGGCAACAATGTTACCTCAAAAAAATATTGGGTAAATCACACGCGCCGCATAAAAGTGTTTGCAATTGTTATTTTTGATCTATGCGTATTGTTTTAATTAACATTGACAATGGACTTTTATCAGTTAAGAAGCTTATTTGCTGCGTTGAGGTAGGTGTTAGTGTGGATTAGCTGCGTAAGCGCCGTGCCTTGCGGGTGTTGTGTCATGACTATCTAGCTGGTTTGTTGCATCTTTTCTGTTTGATGCAGTACTTGATGTACTAGGTGCTTGTCATTTTTTAATATTGAGAGTGATGTTTGCTGGTTCTCCCGTTGAACAAATAATCCAGTTAACGATTTGGCAATATCCTAGGTGGTGGGTGCCGGAGGGTTGTCTGAGGAAGAGATGTATGATTGACAAATATCGTTGGGCGGTGTTGGTAAGGTTTTGGGGTGATGTGCACTGCTGGAGACAAAAGGAAAGTTGTAATGCAAATGTGGTAGTTGATGTCTCCCTAAAGCGAGACCTTTTGTCTTTATAACACACGACAACGGAGGTGTTGCTGTAGAGGGGATCTGACTGAACATAAATTGACTGATAGGCATGTTTGGATGGTATGCAGTTGAGTGGGCAACAGACTGTCGTGGAAAGACGTGGGATGTGCTGTTGTGTATTATGCTTCACTCTTATTGCTCTTTTCAGAAAAGCACTGAAGCGTGAATAGGAAGATGGAGAATCGGTAAGTTATTTGCCCGATATTGCCTTTGGGTCGTTTAAGTGTTTGATCCGGAGTCCAGTGAGGATTGGTCTAAACTGTTAAAGTGGTCTCATTTCTCGCGAAATGATACGTTTACTTTAACTGATGTAGATGGGTTGTGGTGGAGCTCACGCAAGTGCGTACTTACACATGTAAGTGCGAATGTGTTGGTTTTGTCGGCTTTGTAGTTGCAGTACGCAGGGAAGAAGATAAGTAAACAGGAGGAGAAGGTGGGAAGTGGTGACCAACTGTTATTGCACAGTGGTGAGAGACATGTCTACTTGACTGTCTGTTGATGAGAATTGAAAGTGGAGAGGTGATGAGTTTGTCCAACGCCACTACTGCTGTGAGCGTATTGAATGCGCTAGATGATGAGGATGTTGGTTTGGCGTCGCTTTTAATGGGAGACTCGATGTGTGTGGTGGTTTGTTAGAGGTGAGGAGTGGGAAGTAGCATGGTCACTGTACTCACAGCAAAGGTGTTGCATTTGATGGGAAGGACGTGTGTGGCGATGTTGGTGTAAACTGATTGATGTTGACGTTTTAGAGCAAAAGACGGTGATGGAGGCGGCGCTGCCGCGGGTGAGTTTGCATGTGTCGCATCTACGTGAGCACCGATTGGAGTTGAGGTAGTGATGTTGATGATTGTGTTCGTGTTTCCAAGATGGCTTGAAATGGGTGAAAGGGATGGAATGGGGTGGGATGGGATGGGACGGGATGGGGAGGAAGAGCGTAATGTTGAGGCATAAAATCTTTAGGTTCATCTCGTGGTGGCAATGGAGGTGGTGGAGGCAGAGGCGGTGGCTTCCGAGGACGAGGTGGACGAGGTGGTGAAATGCGGCGTCGCGGTGGTCGTGGTGGTAGTGGTGGTGGTTTGCGAGGAAGTGGAGGTGCTTCGCAATTGAGTGGTACCGCGTCGCCTCTTCCGTAGGTTGCGTGTATTGGATGTGGATTTGTTGTAAACCTGCAAAACCCACTTGACCATAAAATGCTGCTTAAGTGAGTTGGCGATTGGTTAGTGGTGTGTTTTGAGCAATTTTAGGCAGGAATTATTTTCCCACACTTGGTTAGATGTGGCGTAGGTGATTGGCAGTGTGTGTTAGTGCTGCTGCAAGTACCTCCTTTCACTGGGATTTTAAATAGTTACATCTGAATGAATTTCAGCATTGATCCCAATGTGAGTTGTTGCACAGTCGTTTAGTGTTTGTTTTCGCTAGTTGTTTGCATAATTTGGTATGGGTGAGGATCCGTCCTTTTGTTTGTTGGTCCACAAAATGTGTGTGTGTGTGTGTGTGTGTACCCGTTTAATGCTTTGGCTTGACGTACCGTTTCCAAATTGGGTAGTTGTCGTTGTTGTGTGAGAGGTGTTGTACTTTTAGGGGGAGTGGAGTGACCCAGAGTGTGGGAGGCGAAGCTACAGCGCCGCCAGTTGGTGGTGGCGTGTCGGGCGTAGCTGCGGAGGAAAGGTAAGAAGACCGTGACCGTTGTGCTTTAGGGAACATGAGGAAGGAGTGAGACGGTTTGGTGATTGTGTTGTAGTGCCTCTGTTCCTGCTCCTGTGGAGTGTAGTGAAGGTGGTCAACCAACGGCGAAGGGGAAGGGGAAGGGGAAGAAGAAGAGGAGTAGGAGGACGAAAGCTGGGTTAGCTGTCCTCTTTGTAGTATTTGCAAACAGTGGTGATTAGTGAATGCTGCAGTTATACAATGAGAAGTGTTTTCGGCAACCTCAGTTTCTTGCTAGCGTTCTTAACAACTGTTTTTGTCGGAATTGTAGGGGAACCGAAATGCCGCCTGTGATACCGTAAGTGTCTCTACAGCTCTGCTTCACCTGTTCTTCCTCCCTTCTTTGTCTCTACCTCCCTCACTCGCCTTCCCCTTCATTGTCCTCTTTCGTAAACTCTGGATTTTTTTACTCAACGAGATGGATGACATGCCAGATGTGAGTAGCATTGGAATGACTGACGCAACACTGGACCACATTTAGCAGTGCCACCGAGTCGAAAGTGTCAGTCATCACTGTGGGTGGTTAAGGCAACTCACTGTGAAGGTGAGAAGGACTTCGCAATGCCCGCACAATGCCACTGTGGCACACATTGCAGTGGTGCAGTCACGGGGAGGCAGTTAATGCGTAAGAGCAAGAAGTGGCATCTCATGGAAGCTGTTTCGTCACCATTGGAGTGAGGTGGTTACTGGCTGAAGTGCTTGACGAAGGTGCATTGGGTGAGTAGGTGAGTAGGCATGTGATGCCTCTTGCCACCTCAAGCACTGCATCACTTGTTTGGTGGAAAGGTATTGCTGGAGCCTTGCAGCAGAGAGAAGTCGAAGCTGCGGCGCAGTGACTGATGCTGGTCGCTGTTTTGTGTCGAGTGGGGTGGGGCTGCGTTGTGGAGTCCATCACTCGGGGACACTTAAGAGTTTACTAATGATTAGCTCTCGTGACGTGAAGACCGCATGACCAGTGTGTGTTGGTGAACGATGTGGGTGAGTTGGATGTGTGGTGCAATGGGTGGAGGAGGTGATAGCGTAGTGAGTCCCGAGAGGTCAACTCCTTGTGTGTTGTGAACTATTATTGCACGTCCCCTACTCCCATCATTATGTGGCCAATGGAAGAAGTGGGCAGGAGAGGGAGGAAGACGATTAGGTCATACTATTGTGGGGTCGAGTGAAGGTGGTTTGCTAATAGCGAGGGAGAAGAAGGAGAGTAGCAGGAAGAGGAAAGCTGGGTTATCAGTCCTCTTTGTAGCATTTGCGAATAGCGGTGATTAGTGAACGGTGTAGTTACATAATGGGTAGTGGTTTGGGCAACCCTAGTTTCTTGATGTCAGCGTGCTTAACGACTGTCTTCGTCGGAATTGTAGGGAATGCGAAGAGCCGTGTGCGGTATCGTGAGTGTCTTTTGAGCACGCTTTACTTTATTGTTGGGTGGCTTTTATATTTTGGAAGGAGTGGATTTTAATGAAATTGGTTAATCACATTGATTTACCTTTGGTAGGTCATTGGCATTGAAGGAGGACAGGATACTGCCTTCTCGTCCTGGTGTAGGAACAGTTGGGAGAAGAATGATGGTTGAAGTGAATTGTTGGGATTGCGTTGTATCGGATGTGTCGGTGTTGATGTACGACATAACGCCGACAAAATTATTGTCTGCAGATGGAAAAGAGATTAAGCTCAAAGGAAGTGACACAGGGAAGCATGTGGAGGCGATTGCAGAGAGGTGGGTTTGTTTTGTGGATCATTTCAGTGGATGTCTCTGTGCTCACATATTCATTTACAAATTGGCGAACGGAGGTTGCATTTTTGTGTGCATTGTGCACAGCAGTGGCATAACTGTGACACAGCTAGCGACAGACCGTGCTGATGCTTTCTGATGTTGTGTGGAGGTTGTATTGAGGCACTTCTGCGGTGTGATTGGACATTGCGTTCTTTTTTAGGAGAGGTGGTGATGTATTTCACAACGGTGGTCGGATATTGTACTCTTTGGGGCCGTTGGACAGGAGGAACGAGGCGCTGCTGACATTTCGTGAGAGGATTCCAGATCGCCTTGGAGAGGATGATTTGACGATAGAGTACACAGCGAAGAGAGTGGGCAGTGTTTCTGCCAGTCTTATCCGTGATTATCTTGCAAATGACCGTTCGAAGACGTCAGAGCTGCCACAGGATGCCATTAACATGCTGGATAATCTAATAAAGTGGGTTAACAAGGCGTCGTTGCCGCATATCTCAAAGTCAGCCATTTTCTATGGAGAACCGGAACGGATTGACACGAGAGGTCTAATCGGGATTTACCGAGGATATTCGCTGAGCTTCCGTCCGCAATGGAAGTGTCGGTTGAACGTGGACATGGTGAGTGGGATTGTGCGTTGTGTGGAGGTTGTAGTATGGACCTTACTTGACCAGTAATGACGTGTTTATTTTTAGACTTACAGGGCTTATTTTCCGCCCGGGAAAGTGGCGGATATTTTGTATTCTAAATATGGAGATGCGATGTATGATTCATCGACGTGGAGGTGTATGGAAGGTGAAATAAAGTCACTTCGCGTTGAGGCCAGTCATTATAAGAATCAAGGTAGTTATCCCCTACTCTATGTGTATTTCGTCGGGGTAATTTGCTGGGGCTCTATGTCATGTTGTGGTCGCATGTTTTTGCTTTTTCCCAAGGATTTCATTCGCGTTAGGCATAACTAGAGTTGTTGTATTTGAGAGTGCCCTACAAACGGAGTTAGTAGTGGCTGTTGTGTGCGATGAGGATTGTGGTGATTGTTTTAGGCAAATCGTACAAGAGGCGTTTTACGGTGTGCGGGTTATCCAGAAATGCGGCTAACGAGGAAATAATAGCAAATCTTGGAAAATCGGTTGCTCAGTATTTCAAGGACCAATATGGCATAGAGCTGGAATATCCAGAGCTTCCATGTGTGAAGGTGAGTGTGTTTCTCTGTTTCCGCTGTAATGCAAATGTTGCCGGAGTGCATCCGAATGCTCTTCGAGTTGGAATGGCTGATGGGTTGCGTGCTTCATTAGCCTTTTTTAAGTAATGTTGGGTCGCAATGCCCCCATCGAATAAAACGAGTGAGGCTGTCATCAGCCAGGTTGACGTGTGTTTGGGGAACAAAGAAATCTTGAAGTAGGGCTGGCTGAAGTGGTTGCTTTATGAATGGGAACAACGAATTGTTCGAGCGTGTTGGGCTGGAATGCTTGGAACAGGAGTTGTATTGTAGATAGGCGAGCGTCCAGATCGGTATATTCCCATGGAATTGCTGGAAGTATTGCCATTTCAAGAAGCCAAGGTGGATCGTGGCGTGATTGCCAGCGCTATTATTCGGTGTGCGGTGGTCAGACCAGAGGAACGCTTTAGAACTTTGCGGGACTTCATCAGAACCATGAATTGGTATGTTTGTGCCTGTCTGAGTGTTGTTGCCTTTGCTTTGGAATACTATTTTTGCGATTTACCTGTGCGAGAAATATTGTTGCCTCTTCCTAATGCTCACTTGAGTTGGGAGGGGTTTTGTAAGGGTTGTTGTTAGTTTTGCCTATCGCATTCGACAGCGTATGTGGATACGGAGCTTTGTTTTGTAGGAGAAGTAGCTTAATATCGAAAATGGGATTGCGCTTGGAGAATCCGAATCCAATTAAAGTTGATGCGAGGGTACTGCCCCAACCGAGCGCTCACTTTTGCAGCGGGACGAGAGAACTTGACAGGGGAAGGTGGAACCTGGAGCCATTTCACCAACCCGTATCCAGGCCTCTGAAATGCGTGGTCGTTGCCATGGTTCCTGGTGATGTAAGATTATTTGCTGTTCGCTTATTGCATCGAGTCCTTGTGCTTTAGCCCATCTCGAGAGTTGTTGCTACGCATTAGCTGAAGATCAAGATTGGCATGATGGTTGAGGGGAAGGGAGCGGACTTCTTTGTGTTTGTTATTTGTTCATGAAGTATCAGCTTTAGCTGAACTGTTTGTGGTTTCGTGCAGGCCAGGGATGCTAACCTCGTTGTTGAG
>LWMK02000560.1:29750-45953 GCA_001693075.2 Taenia saginata
TCCTTCTTTACCACCCTGCTATTAGGTGGCGGAATATTGCGAGACATTCTTTATAGAAAGAGTGTCGGGCAATAGTAGTAGGCTTAAATCTACGACTAGGGAGGTCTTGACTCCTGAGAGGATGTGCATGCGTCTGCGATCACGTTAAAACTGTCCTCCCGACTCTGACCTACAAAGCACATTTAAACACTACAATTATTACACCGAGTGCTACGTGGAATTGATGGCACTACAGGAACATATGCCCTCGAATCTCGATGACTGGCACGGTTAGCTCGTGGATGCTCCTGGCAGCACTGATTGCGTTGTTATGGCCGACACAGGAAGCTGACTGAGGAGGGGAGTCGGGGGACAGCTCTCGAAAGAAGGAGAGTGCTGTGTAATGCTTTGTTTGTTCGAACTGTCGGTTTTGGTCACTTGGTGACCATATTGTACTAGCCGGTTGGCCAGCCTCCGATTGGTGCCAACAGCCCCCCAATCCCTCTGTTTCCAGAATATGTATTTTGACCTAGCGATGTGCCTTCTTTTGCCTTAAAGGAAGTCTCGGAACGCTACAGCATCTTCAACATGCTTAGGTTCAGCTGAGCGGTCAGTGGAGAAACGAAGCCAGAACTTACATTGCTTTAAAGGTTACTAAAAGAACTCAACGAAAGGCCTTGATAAAACAAAGCTTTTTAACCCTAACTTCATCTCTTTTTGTGAGGAAAAAAGAACAATTTATGTGGGAGGCAACTTAAAGCTCACATGACACGAGTGAATGCAGAACACTACATAACTCTGATTGACAACTTTGCTTCCCATGTAAGACTTAAGGAAGGGCGGTTTAAGCTGGCAATGTGCCCACAGCGTCACAAATCCCAGTCTGCAGGCGGTTACACATCGAAGCACCACATTTAGCTCTGTCGGCATTCGACTCAGTCTGCGTGACTTTGGGCATCGTATGAAGGACATGGCGTCATGTCCATGCAGATTCTATTAAGAGGTTCTCAGTCACTGTCTACATTTGAAACATGTACATCCAATGTTTCGTGTCTAATGCGGTCACAAGATTGAGAGTATTCATTTCAAAGCACTCAACTTTCGCGTCTATAGCGTTTGTCGGCTAGGTGCATCATTTGAAAAGCGTAAAGAACTGGTGCGTTGGACGCCTAGCAAAAATTTTTTAAAAAATGATAACCTCTTTTTAATAATTCAGCTATTTACCTGGGAATTGATTTGAGGAATTTTTGTTGGTTTGAACAGAAATTGTTGAAGATATTAAGTTAAACTCTACAGTTTTGTGACTGTGGGCTTGCACAATTAGTTTTTGGTCATATGGAAGGGAATTAGGTTGAAATTAAATTGCCTCGCCAAGATTGTTTTAAATTGTTGTAGGAGGTCATTCATTAAAGAGAATGCCTTGTCCAGTTAAGGTGAGCGAAGGTTTTGCTTGAGTGTCACGTAGTAACCGAATTCCGTTATTAGGTTTGGGCCTTTATTCCTGACATCGTTGGCTAGTTTGTTTTGTTCTTTGCTAGCTATCTGCTGCATTTGCTCTATTTCGTTTTTTAAACTTGGAGGAGATGTTATTATTTACCTGCCAATTGGCGAACCAGTCAGTTGGTCAATCATTTTGGAATGGGAAAGTTGTTATTCGAGGTTGGGTTGTAGAATGGATTAGGTTCCTGGACATGGTGTTCTGACACACACAAGATTGTGGTAACAAGGCTGTTAAAGGAGCGATTTTGACAAGGCCCAGTTCATAACATAGTCACGTTAGAATCGTATGATACCCGAATTGTAACGTGGTTCTATGAAGCGACGCTTGATGTGTAAGTTAAAGTTATAAATGACTACCTTGCTACTTCTCCACCTCTGTTGCTCTTTGTAGGCAAATACTGAGGAGTAAATAAGGAGATGTCAGATCGGCAAGTTATTGATTTGCTATGAACGTTGAGCAGTGTGCGTAGAGTAGTGCAGGCTTTTCGATTCGCTCGGTTGTTTGTTGACGTGGTGTAGGAAGTGTTCTGAGCTGTTTGGATGGTCTTATTCCCTATCGCGTTCGCTACGGTGAACATAGTTTGCTCGTATGCGGAGGCGTCCACGCATCCACACATGGAAGCATTTTTGTTTTCGTTGATGTAGTTGCGAGGCACAAAGTGAGAAAGATATGTAAATTTGAGTAGGTGTAAGATGACGGGGAAATTGATGTGTCGCAATTGTGGTGTTGGAAGGTTGGAGGTGCTAGTGTTGGGAGCCGTGACGGCGATGAGGTTAGTTGTTTTCGTGGAATGATCGCTGGTTTTGCGGACCGGAGCGTTGAGTGCGTCGAAGGAAGAGCAGAAGTTGGGGGAAGGTTGGGTTGGGTTCTTATCGGTGGAGGAAGCATGGTATTGGAGGTAGATTGATGGATTTCAAAAGAGAAGGTGAGTGCTTGATCACTGGTTGTCTGTGGAGGGTAGCGGAATGGGAAGCTGAGAAGTGGGAGAGGTAGGTGTTGGGTTAGTCATCGCTATTGTGTCCTTACTGAATGCGTGTAATTGGAGGCTATTCTGCTGTTGCGCTTGTGTTACGAGATATTGGTGGCATTTTGCGGTCGACCTCGTGAGCATGGAGTAGCTTTGTCATTGTACTTACGAGGATTAGGCTGTTTTGCTGGGGACGCATGTTGTAGGTCCTGATTTACGCCCCTATTGTTGATGTTTTTAGAACAGGGGGACGCGGTAGTGGTAGAAATGCTCCGGGTAAGTGTCCGCTTGTTGAGCTTTAATGAGTGTAAATCAAATGTGTGGCAGTGGTAGTGATGTTTGCGTTCGTACTCACAGGATGATTAGAAATAGGAGAGGTTGGGGGGATGGGGGGGATTAGGGGTGGAGGCGGGATGGGGTGAGCGGATGAGGAGGAGGAGGCGGGAATGAAGTGTAGTCTTGAAATGTTTAGGTGGGCACCGCCGTGGAGACCGAAGAGACGGTCGAGACGGCGGGATGCAAGGAGGACATCGTAGCGGTGTAGCTCAAAGTAGTGGAAGTGGAGTTGGTAGAGGCGGCTCCTGGAGTCGTACAGGTGGACTTGGTAAAGGTGGCTTGCAGGGTCGTGGAGTTTGTGGCGGTGGCTTGTGGCAGCATGGTGGACAAGGCAGAAATTTACGAGGTCGTGGTGATCGCGGAGGTCGAGATGATGCTGTCCAGATCAGTGAAAGAACTTTGCGGATGGAGCCTTCTTCGCAGTACCACTTGTAGGTTATGTAAATTACGTATCGGTTTTCAATAGTTTCTTGCCCCACCTTTTCATTAAACGCTGCTAAACTCGGTTGAAGAATGCTTATTTGTGTTTTCAGGTCGAGTCGTATGCTTTGTTTTGTACACCGTTATTGTATTAGCGCAAATAGTACCTGCTATTTGGGTGTGATTTATTGTTCTTTACAATTAATTTGTTTCATCGAGACTTTTTAGCGTTTTTTCATTGTGTTTTAGAATTTGTCTTAAGACCCTTTAGTGTTTAGTGAAGTTTTTAGCTAACATTGGTTGTTGGTATAGCAAGACATTAAGGCAGACTAACCCGTTTGCTTGGTATTCTACTCACCGTATGTGTGTGTACCCGTTTTATTGTTTGGCCTGTTACATTGCTTTCCATTTAGGGAGTCCTTATTGCCCTATTATCGGTTTTGTACTTTAGGATGGGTTCGACGACTAAGAATATGGAAGGTGACGATTTACCCGATCTGCAGCTTGGCTTTGCGTCGCCCAAGTAAGAGCAACTATTTTGACGTATAGTGTCAAACCCAGTTGGAGGAGTGGAATTACTGGGCTATGGGGATTGGTAATTTGATTGCATTGCCTCTATCTCTATGGAGTTGGAAGCTGGTTTTCTAGCACTGAATGGGAAGAGAAGGAAGAAGATCGTTAAAGCCGAATTGGCTGTTTTAACTTCCCATAGTTACGAACTGTGTTGATTGTTTATCACTATAACTATTCTTTAGAAGTTCTTTTAACACTGCGTTTCCTAGTGTCAGTGTGCTTAGCCGCTGTTTTCATTTAAATTGCATGGGGTCCAGTTATTTACAAAAAGCATCGTGAATGCCCATTTACCTATCTTTAATTTACGGTATAGAATTAGAGTAAATCAAACGAGTTCGCCTGATTATAATGCTTTAACTTTTGTATTCCAAGTGTAAAAAGTGGTGCGCGGATGACTGGGCAAAGGTACATGGTTGAAGTAAATTGCTGGGACTTCGACTATCCAACTGCGTCCATTTCAAAGTACAGTATAACGCCGTATAAATTATCAAATGTCGAGAATAAAGTGATGAAAGTCAAAGACAAGGGTCTATGGAAGTTTCTGCAATATGCCATGAACAGGTGAGTGCGTCGTAGTTGAGTGATCATTGGAGTCCATTTCTCTACTTTGGCGTAGCTATCATGAAATTCACAAATAAACCATAGAGTGTAGCAGTAGAATAACTGCCACGGCAGTTTTGTCAGAACCTGATGGATTGTTGTTTTTGTATGATTGTTGCATTGAGGTACATTTAAGGTGTAATTTTACCCTGTTCTTTCAGCAAAACTGGTGACTTTTTTTACGACGGCAATGCGAATTTGTACTTCCTGGAGCCTTTGAATGAGGGGAGTGATGAACCTCTAAACTGTAGTGAGACGTTTCCTGACCCTCTTGGAAAGGCTGATTTAACGATAGATTATACGGCAAAAAGGGTTTGTAGCATTTCGTCCAGCTGTATTGCCGATTATTTGGAAAGGAAGCCTTCAAAGAACCCAAATGAAATACAGAATGCCCTTAATATGCTGAATGGCCTAATAAGATGGGCCAATAAGAGTGAGTGCACCTTCTTCGCAAAGTCAGCCATTTTCTATACGGAGGCGGTACATAGCTTTCCTACAAATCTATTCGACATTCATCGTGGATTCTCGCTGAGCTTCCGTCCGCAATCGAAGTGCCGGTTGAACATCGATATGGTGAGTGCGATTGTGCATTGTGTGGAGGTTGTTGCGTGCACATTGGCTCACCAATAGTAACACGCCTGTTTTTAGGTCCATAGGGCTTTTTTCATCCCTAAGAATCTGGCTATTGTTTTAATGAATAAATACCAATGTGAAATGTATGATAAATCAAAGTGGGAGCACATCAAGGAGGAAATACTGTCGCTCCGTGTTGAGGCCAGCCATTATAAGAATAGAGGTAAATTTGTCTTTGCATTTGGCATTATTTTAACCGGTGTTGCAGTGGAGGTCATTTTTATTGGAGCCCTATGCCACGGGGTGTCGCGATGTTTTTTGTATTTTCTCAACGAGGGTATTTACGTTAGGTACAAATGTAGTTGTTGCAATTGAAAGTGTCATATGAATGGAATTTGTAACGATCCTTGAATGTGATGAGGATTGTGATGGTTGTTTCAGATAAATCGTATAAGAGGCGCTTCGTGGTGTACGGATTGTCGAAAAATTCGGCTGAGGAAGAAATAATACCTGGTCTCCAAATGTCGGTTGTGCAATACTTCAAGAACCGACATAACATAGACCTGAAATATCCACATCTCCCATGTGTGAAGGTGAGCGTGGTTGATCGTGTTGAGGTGGACTGCTTTTGCCGTGTTGTGTGTACCCATGCCTTTGACGTCGGCACTGGAGTTGTTATGTGGTGGTGGCGTTGGGTGGTGTTATGTTCGTATTCATGAGCATGGAGGTGTTTAGATGGGAGAGGTGTGGAATCAGTACCTACACCACGCTTAAGTTGGTTGTGTGAGTCAGTAGCGAGTAAGGGAACTGGCTGTGGGCTGTAGGGACAGTGTTAATGCAATGAGGTAGCTGGAGGTGTGATCAGCAGGGATGAAGAGTGGGTGTGTGTGTGTGTGTGTGTGTGTGTGTGTGTCATGTGAGTTGGGAGTAGATTTGACTGAACCGAGTGTTCAATGAATGGGAACAGAGAATTGTTTGATGGTGATGGTGTGGGTTGCATGGAATGGGAGTTGTATTGACTTTGACGTGGATGTTGTAGACGAAGAAGGATCGAGAGGAGTACGTGCCCATGGAGTTGTTGGAAGTATTGCCATTCCAGAATGCGAGGGAGGATCCTGGAGTGATTGCCCAGATGATTGAGCAGAATGTGGAGGCTGAGCCAGTGGCGCGTTTTAAAACTTTGAAGGAATTCGTCACGGATATGCAACAGTATGTTTGTACCTGTTTCTGCGTCATTGCTCTCGCCTGGGTAAATTTTTCTTACAATTCATCCGCTATACCATTGTTGCTGCCAAGTTACGTGATTTCGTAGACAACTGACGTTCGCGCAGTGAGTGGTCAGGAGTCTAGGCATGAGTGAAGATTGTTATTTCATTTTGTGTAGCCTTGAGGCGAAGAGACGACTACCCATTATCTGATGCTGGTTTGAATTGGCAGTTTTGTTTTGTATGTAAAGTTGAACCTTTTTCTTCTTGTAGGAATACGTTGTTATCCACTTTTGGATTAAAATTGAGCAACCCTGATCCACTTCAAATTGAGGCGAGAACACTACCAAAACCGTTTATGAAATTTGGCAAGAAACAGACTAAATCTTCAGAACCTCACAAGAGGCTGAATAAATTTTTAAAACCTGTATCTGGGGCTCTGAATTGTACGGTCGTTACCATGGTCAGCCGTGAGGTAAGGTTATTCGCTAGTCGCTCACTGCTTGAGACCATCCTAAGCGTTGGTGCTACAAGCTATCCGTTCGTTAGTCATTTATGAGATAGTAGCTGAGCTCTTTGTAATTTCGTGTAGAACTTAGATGTTGATGGGTTCATGACAAACTTGGCAGAGTTGGCTGGAAATTTTGGACTAAACATGAATGTGGTCCAAGAACCTGGACGAAAATCCGTTGGGGACCTACCGCAGCTGTTTAAAGATTTTCAAGAAAAGGTAAGGGCTCCGTCACTGTTGCTTCAAGCATTTCCTTATGGCTTCAGAAGTCGCCACTGAATTGTGAGCATGGTTGTACTGCTTGTGTACGTGATTACTTTCTGAGTGGTGTTGATGCGGTTTTAGAAAGTGAACCTGGCAATTTTCATTATAAATGGGAACGCAGAGTATCCGCACATCAAGCGCCAAGGCGATCTGTACAACTTTATGTTCACCCAGTGCATAAAGCGTGAAACGATAAGTAAAGAGAATGTCTTGAGTAAGTTGTTGGCCAAGTGATTGCTATGTGTGCTCTTTGCACTTGGATTGGTTAGGCAAATGAGAAGCAGGATTGTCTTCAATGCATTTGGCAGTTGTATCGGTATGGTCTAAGTGGGTGGCGGCTGTTTCTGTGTGTTGCAATACGAACGACGGTTTGTGGCATGCGAGGCTTGACTCGTGTGCGGTTAGGGCTATTGCCTCAAGTGTCATGTGGTGTCTTGTTTGCAGACAATCTAATACTGAAGATAAACGCCAAAATGGGTGGCACCAATTGGTTGGTAGATGGTTTGTCCGAAAGGTTGGAGAACAAATTGGTGATGGTCGTGGGTGCAGACGTTACCCATCCAGGTCCCAACACTGCAAGTTGGGGCTTTGCCAAATCGGTTGCTGCGGTCGTTGCCTCGATTTCCTCCGATCTCATGCGGTATGTGGCAATTGTTCGTCAGCAGGATCAAATGGAGGAGGGCAAAACCACTAGAGAGGAAATTGATGGGATGGAGGGGATCTTCTCTGACCTCTTGAAGGTATGCGAATTTTGCTATCGTTGTTAAAAGTGGTGCAGTCTTAAAAGGTGGGTGGGAGTATTCCATGGACGTGTCGTGTTTATTGTAATCGTCTTTATTTCTGTTTGTAGACATATAAAAGGTGCAATAATAGTCTTCCCGATAAGGTGATTGTCTACCGAGATGGTGTTTCGGAGGGCCAATTTAATAGGGTCCTAAGATATGAACTAGAAGCTATGAAGGTGGCTTGTTGTAGGCTCGATTCTAGACCAATACCAATAACATTTATTGTGGTACAAAAACGGCACCACATCCGATTTCGTCCACTTCAGGGGTAAGCTGCCTGTGCCTTGTATGGCCAGTTGCCACCTTTAGATTAGACGAGCTGTTTGATGGTAGATGGATTTGGCACAATGAATGTTTGTCCTATGAGAATGTAATGCATCTTCATTTAGGGCCAGGAATGTCCTGCCGGGGACGGTCATTGACAAGGAAGTCACACAAAAGAATGATTCCGATTTTTACCTTTGCTCACATAAGGGGATGAAGGTGAGATTGAAGTATTTATTGCTTGGAAAATTGAGAAGTGATGTCATTCTTGGGTGATAATGGTGATGATGCTGCCCTTCGCTTTGCATTGTCGTAGGGGACCTCAAAACCTGCACACTACCACGTCCTCTACGATGACAACCGTTGGAACGCGGATGATCTGCAACAATTCACGTATGGTTTGTGCCATGCGTATATGCGATGCTCCCACGGTGTGTCGTACCCGGCACCGACGTACTACTCACATCTGGCGGCCTTCCGTGCACGCGAGTGGTTGAAAGACCTGGAAAGTGCGGAGACCATCATGAAAGATAATCGCTTCACTATTCACCCAGGACAGCAAGATCAAATGTTCTTTCTGTGATAACTTTCTGCTCTGGCTAGTGTTGTAGTGCATTCGGTAGGCTTGGAGGCAGTGAGTTAGCCTGTTTTTGCTATTTGTGTTGGACGTGCACACACACATTGGTGCAATCGAGTGTTGTTTGGTTGTGGACATGGTGTTGGTTGTTGGTTGGTGGTAGGTGGAGGAGTTGGGAGGAGGCGAGGTGTGTTGGAAGTTCTGTAGTAGTGTTTGAGGCTCTGGTGAAGACGCGGTCACAATGTGTGTGTGAGTTGGGTTGTGTTTGTGGGTGTTGGAGTGGATGGTTGAGGTGGAATCAGTGTGGCAGCGCTGACATGGGACTTGGAAGTGCACGTATGGAATAATTCACTCTCTGTTGTTTTTGGTGTCAAGAGTGTCCGAGACTCTGTGACTGGGTGAAGTGTTTTAGCTGTTATTTGTGCGTGGAGGCATTATAGTTACTTAGCTTAGAGGTGTTGGAATGACGCTCGCTTATTCAATGATCTGAACTAGTCTTCACCTTAAAAGCACAAAAAAGCTGGATAATGTAATTTGCGGAGCTATCCAGACTGCTTTGACGGTTGGATCGTGCTGAAGTTGTCAAACTGACGAAATGCTAGAATTGTTAGCAGAACGCACAGCATACAGGAGGCGATCTTCAATGTATAGAGGTTGTATTTTCGTGTCTCCTGTCATTTTGACGGTGGCCTGGTGTGCCTGAATTTGTGAATGTCCAGAGGCGGCAAATGGGCAATTATTTCAGACGTGGAGTGTACGTCCCAACGAGTCTTGCTCGACTGGCACTGAGAAAAGCCTCTCCACTTTTGTGTCGTGGCGGTAGTGTGTGTGTGCGCGTGTTTGTTGAAGTTGTTTCCCATCATCCTTGTGATGGAGATGTCTGAAATACTTCATTGGGTAGTACACTGTAGAACTTGAGGCATTGGAGTTGATAGTGTCTGTGCTCTTGACTTGTGAATGCACGGTTTTTCCTACTCCAGTGAGGTAGAAGGAAAACCAAGCGTCTTTTAAGTGAGAGAAGCTCAAAGCTATACACAGTGTAGACTGTTTCTACCCGCTAATAATTTGTTTGCAGACAAACTTGTATCGTTAATCGCACCTCTAGCTGTCTGCGCCACTCAGCCAATCATCTCGCTACTGTGCTCGAAAGAAATGCTTAAAATGTTTCTTCAACTTTTTATTCAGCTACCGAACCTGTGAGATGGAATGGCACAATGAGGCTTGGATGAGTTTTACCACAGGATGTCAGCGCCAAGATGGAGAGGGTGTGGAAGACAGCCAAACGGAGCGAAATCTCCATACGGGGCCCACTTCGTTCACGGCTTCAACCGCCTTCGACGACGTTGCTCAATTTTGGCGCCTGTAAGGCTCGTGGTGGTTGACTGCAAGGCGCCGATTCCACTGGCCGACCTTTTTGCCCGCCCCCATCCTATCTCCTTTAACGGAGCATTCTCAGTAGGCTGGAGATTGTCCTGATCCAACGTATGCTCCCTACGTCCCATCTATTAGACACAACTTTCAGCACTCCTATTGACTAGGATGGGGACTCCCGTCTGACCGTTATGCACTGTAGAGCGTATAAATTATCGCTATGTGGGATGGATAGCTATCGTCCTCTGGTGCATATTTGCGCTTCAGATTTTTTGAGTGGTAGACAAGACTTTCGTTTCTTCTGACTTTTTTTCTTCGGAAAGAGTTTTGTTTGACGACTAATTGGTGAACAGACTTGCGTGGACGTATTCGTGCTCAGCACCGGTCGGTTAGCGCAAAGTAAGTAGGAGTGTGATCCACTCGTAATGACAGCTGTTCGAAGGCCAAATTAAGCCTATCAGGAGTCAAAGCCACGTAAAGGAAATTCAAAACTAGAACTCGCAGACTAAATGTCACAAATTAGGGTCCACGTAGAAGGGATGAAAAGGATTTAAGTGAAGAGTAAAGAAGTGAATGGGGGGGAAGTATGCGTGGAGCAGGATAATTAAAGGGTTGGATAGGAAAGACCGAAGCGAAATGACCGTGCAACAGGTTGACTGCATTGTCTTTGGAAGCGGCAGGTCATGGAGTGAGATCACGAACGTCAGCGTTGCAAGTCTAGTGGATAATAGGCGCATGATGAATTAGTACTACCCTCTTCCTTCACGACTTTACTAGCCCAATGCTAGCTCCAGTAATAGATGCATGCACGCATTTGGGTAGTACGAAACTGGTGGCATCTGTAGGGTGGAATTTCTTTAGCTCCCTGATTTAAGTTTGTTTTATAAAGGTTAGCCTACTATAATCTGCTAGACCCAATTGTGGACGTTTCTTCCTTCTTCTCCTCTTTCTTTTTCCCATCCCTGAGAAGAGAATGGCAGATGTTTTTATGTATCTTTATTACAATCAGCTGGCTGTTATTTGGTAGCGAAACGGTTGCAGTTAAGAGTATGATCCCTCTATGACTGGAAAACAGCTGTGCTCGTCTACGACCAGGTTCAAATTGTCCTCCCTGTAATACTTTGTTTGTTCGAACTACCGGTTTAGGTCACTTGGGTGGCCATCTTGTTCTAGCCGGTTGGTCGGCCTCCGGGCCGTGCCAACAGCCCCCAAGTCCTCTGTTCCCGGAATATATATATTCTGCCCTAGTACTGCGCCTTCTTTTACCTTAAGGGGAGCCTCGGGACGCTACACTCCCACCTCTCACTTACAAAGTCATTAATAAATAATGTGTCACATCCATCATCATTCGTTTTTTTGTAATCACTCAGAACTTAGAGAATCCCGTGATTTTGATGTGCGCAACAATGCCGGTGGTCGACTTGTCTTTCCTCTAGTTGAGGAGCACAAATAGTTGGTACAATCCACTCTCAGAGGAAAGTCTTAGAATTTAAGAAATTTCGCCTAGGGCGAGCAATGCAAAAACTGCAACTAAACTGAGCTGTTTCCAATATTTTGGGTTTCTAAAACAATTTTTTAATTGCTGCTACTAGCTAATGCTGTAATCACATCAAAAGAAAACAATACAATGTCTGAAATTTTTTACACTGCCTTGTTTTAAAATGCTACGAGCGGTCTATTATTGTAGTCGAGTTTGTTGAACCAGGGTAGGTGCTTATGGGGTTGTAGTATGGCATTTTCTGCCTTGTCAAATTTATGCTTTGAATTCCAGCCTGCCTTGCTAGTTATTTTCCTGCTGCTTAAGTATTTACTGTACTTAGCGTCTACCATCCTTTTTATTTCGGGGGGTGGTGTTTACTGATTTCCTTACTTAATCAATCAGGAATGCTAGCATTAGATGACGATGTTGGATGAATTTAGTTTCTTGTGGTAACACTGAACGGGATTTGGTTGAGGCGTGGCGTTGTTGAGGGAGAATGGTTGTGATACACTTGGACGGCGAGAACTACTGGAAGCGGTGCTTGTCTGCATAACACAAAGGCCACCTTGACAAGGTTGTTGGAGGAAAAAAACCTGACGGAGTACAAATCACTTTCTAGCCGCGTTTGAATTGTATGATAAATAGCTAGAAAAATGCTGCCATGGCAAGACCTTGGATGTGTTTGCATAAGCTGTGGTTACTTTGTACTAACGTTTCTGTTTCGTCACTCTTTTTAGGGAATCATTGAAGCGTAAATAAGGTGATGGCAGACGGGCAAGTTATCTGTGTGGTATCAACGTTTTATGATGTGTGAAATGAAGTGCAGGTTTTTTTTGGTTCGCCAATTTGCTTGCCGTGAAGTCAAACATGTCTTAATGTGTCTTGATGGCCTTGTTCCCTATCTCTTGGCTTGCTATTAATTTAACCCGTTCAATCCTGTTTTGTTGGCGCTCGAGCCTGCGCATACTTGAGCTTAACCATGCAGGTGCTGGTTTCATCGTCCGTCTCTGAGCTGCACAAAGTGAGAAAGCTTTATGAATAGAAAGAAGTATAGTTTGCTGACTCACTACTGCTTCACGGCCTCCGGAGGCATGTTTATTTGACCGTCTGTTAGGCGAAAAGTAGAAAAAAAAGAATCGAAAATCGAGCAAAGCGACGGTTGTTTAGTTCACCAACTTTGTGTTCTTACTGGTTGCATTTGATGTGGAGCATTTGTTTTTCCTAGCCTTTGGTGGTAGATCTTGGATAATCTCGCTAATGTGGAGTAACTCTGCCATTGCACTCACGACATTTAGGTTGCTTCGGTGTGAATGTATTGTGGGTGTCTTTGTTTACTATCACTGTTAACGTTTTTAGAGCAAGAGGACGCGGTAGAGGTGAAAATGCTCCCGGTAAGACTCTGCTTCCAAGCTGACTAATGATAAATAGAAGAGATGAAATGGAGGGGCGAATAATGTGGTTTAAATGTTTAGGTAGGTCTCGCGGTGGTAACCGTGGGGATGGAGGTCGTGGTGGTTATCAAGAACGCGGTGGACGTGGCGGTGGATTCCATGATCGTGGAGGTCGGGGCGGTGGATTTGAAGAACGACGTGGCCGCGGCGGTGGCGCTTTCTATGATCGTGGAGGTCGAGGTGGTGGGTTTGAAGAACGGGGTGAACGCGGTGGCGGCTATCAGGATCGCGGAAATCGAGGTGGTGGGCGCGGCGGCGGCTTTCATGATCGCGGAGGTCGGGGTGGAGGCTTTGAAGAACGAAGTGGGCGCGGCGGCGGGTTCCATGATCGCGGAGGTCGAGGTGGAGGCTTTGAAGAAAGAGGTGGGCGCGGCGGTGGATTTCGTGATCGCGGAGGTCGCGGTGGTGGGTTTGAAGAACGGGGTGGTCGTGGTGGTGGATTTCAGGATCGCGGGGGTAGAGGAAGGCGTGGACGAGGTGCTGGCCTTCAAGGTCAAGGGGATCAGGGTCGTGCCTTTCAGAGTGGTGAAGGCGCTTGGCAAATGAGTTCCCCCACCCCGTCTCTCTCGTACGTCGTGCATTCGACAACGCTTTCTTTAAACAACTTCAAATTCACTTAGCTATTAGGTGCTGCTCGATTTTCCANAGAGTGGTGAAGGCGCTTGGCAAATGAGTTCCCCCACCCCGTCTCTCTCGTACGTCGTGCATTCGACAACGCTTTCTTTAAACAACTTCAAATTCACTAAACGCTTTCTTTAAACAACTTCAAATTCACTTAGCTATTAGGTGCTGCTCGATTTTCCACAGTCATTTAACTTAAAGCAAATCTGTCAGCAGGTTGTGTTTAACTGGTGGAAGGGGGTGTGAGAGTGTATGTTTTCACTATTGCAACTATTTCTTCTAAACAAGACTCTTCAGTGTTACCTCTGAATGCATTTTTTAGAATCAACTCCAATGTAAGTATTTTTACAGGCATTTAATGCTTATAAAGTTCCCTATTTTTGCTGGTTATCTGTATCATTTGGCATTGATGGAGGCGATTTAGTCTACTTGCTGCTCCACAAAGTGTGTGTATGTACCTCTTTTACTAACTAGTTCGCCACCTCGATTATTAGTAAGGGAATTGTTATCGGTTACCTGCTGTTTCATTTAAGGGAGAGTTTAATGTCTCTCAGCGTGGCTGGCGATGTTTCGCCGGATCAACAGATTGTCACCGCGCCGCCAAGTGATACTGGCAGTTCAGGAGTAACTTCTGAGCCGAGGTAAGACCGAGACTCGTTTGATTTACAGCGTCAAAACCTAATTGAAGGACCCAGAAGACCTAGTAAGATTTGGTAATTTTATTGTAGTGCCTCTGCTCCTGTGGAGTTAGAAGAACCTGTTTTAGCAACGGCCAAAGGGAAGAAGAAGGCAAAAGCTGGGTTAGCTGTTTTCTTTGTAGCATTTACGAATAGCGGTGATTAGTGAACGGTGTAGTTAGTAGTTACATAATGGGTAGTGGTTTGGGCAATCCTAGTTTCTTTGTGTCGGCGTGCTTAATGACTGCCTTCATCGCAATTTTAGGGGGCCCAAAAAGCAGCCGGCGACATCGTAAGTGTCTCTTTAACACCCTCTGCCTTATTGTTGGTGAGCATTCATGTTTGGACAGAGTGGATTTTGATGAATCCAACTGATCAAGTTTATTCACCTTGGGTAGGACGTTGGCATTGAAGGAGGACAGGATGCTGCCAGAAGAATGATGGTTGAAGTGAATTGTTGGGACTGTGCTGTGTCAGATGTGTCGGTGTTGATGTACGACATTACGCCGACGAAATTGTTATCTGCGGATGGCAAAGAGATTAAGCTAAAAGACAAGGACTTGAGGAAGCACATAAAGGCGATTGCAGAAGGGTGAGTTTTTATAGTGCTAAGTGAATTATTTTATCCCATATTTATGTGCTCACATATTCATTCACAAATTTGCGAATGGAGACTGCATTTTTGTGTGCATTGATACACTTCTAGAGTGTGATTGGACGATGTTTTTTCAGGAAACGTGGTGATGTGTTTCACGACGGCGGTCGAATTTTGTTCTCTCTGGGGCCCTTGGACGGGAGGAAGGAGGAAGCTCTAACTTTTAGTGAGAAGATTCCCGATCCCCTCGGAAACGATCCCTTGACGATCGAGTACACGGCCAAAAGGGTTGGCAGTGTTTCTGCCAGTCTTATCTATGATTATCTTGCAAATGGTCGTTCGAAGACCCCAGACATACCACAGCCAGCTATTAATATGCTGGATAACCTAATCAAGTGGGTCAATAAGGCGTCTTTCCCGTATTTGTCGAAGTCGGCAATTTTCTATGGGCAACCAGAACGACCTGACACTGGAAGTCTGTTTTGGATTTATCGTGGATATTCGCTGAGCTTCCGTCCGCAGTGGAAGTGCCGGCTGAACATAGATATGGTGAGCGGTTCGTGCGTTGTGTGGAGGTTGATGTAGGGATGTTAGTTCGCCAGTAATAGTGTGTTTGTTTCTAAGGCTCACAGGGCTTTTTTCCCCTCGGGGAACCTGGCGGAAATTTTATATGGGAAATATGGAGACGGCATGTATGACCAATCAACGTGGAGGCGTATGGGAGAAGATATACTGTCACTACGCGTTGAGGCCAGCCATTATAAGAATGAAGGTGTTTTTTATTGCATAACACTGATATTGTATGATGCGATATTGTTTTTCTCTTTGCATTTGGTTTTGTTAGAGCTAAGTTTGCAGCAGAGGTTATTTTGATTGAATGGGGTGCAGCAATTGAAAGTGTCATACAAACGGAGTTTGTAATGGCTCTTGAGTGTGCTGAGGGTTGTGACGATTGCTTTAGGCAAGTCCTACAAGAAACAATTTGTGGTGCACGGACTGTCGAAGAATTCGGCCGACAGGGAAATGATAACAGACCTCAAAAAATCAGTCGCACAATACTTCAAGGAGCGGTATGAAATAGACCTGAAATATCCGGAGCTTCCATGTGTGAAGGTGAGTGTGGTTGGTTGTGTTGAGGTGGACCGCTTTTGCTGTGATGTGTGTACTCATGCATTTGACGTCGTTGTGTTGTGTTCGTATTCATGAGCATGGAGGTGTTTTGATGGGAGAGGTGTGGAATCAGTACCAGTTTTGATGGGAGAGGTGTGGAATCAGTACCTACATTACGCTTAAGTTGGTTGTGTGAGTCAGTAGTGAGTAAGGGAACTGTCTGTGGGCTGTAGGGACAGTGCTAATGCAATGAGGTAGCTGGAGGTGTGATCAGCAGGGATGAAGAGTGTGTGTGTGTGTGTGTCATGTGAATTGGGAGTAGATTTGACTGAATCGAGTGTTC
>LWMK02000561.1:0-45919 GCA_001693075.2 Taenia saginata
CGTCTATTTGGCCGAAAACAGTGAGATCTGTTATTGTGCTTTTCATTCGGGTGGAAATTTTAAACCTTACTCCTCTGACGAAGACTGGATATAATAACCGCTTAACACCTTCTATGCGTTTTTGCGATCTGTTGTAGTCAGTTGATCACTAAAACTGCATCGAAGGTGTTAAGCAGCCCACAAGTGTAGATCTTATGTTCAAGCAAGTTGACTGCCCTAAAATGGAATAAACGTCTCCATGTGCCCAACAGACCTAATCAAATGTTTACCTATCCCACAAGTTAATCTATCGTTCGATTCACTACATAGCATTCCTAGCTACAAAAGTTATACGCATTACTTTAAAATTTATAGGCCGTAATCCAAATCAAGAAACGTGAGGAAGCTTTTCATCGTGCCGGACGTATCTGTGAAACCGAAGACAAGAACAGGTGTGATGTCACCACATGCAAGGAATGCACACAAATCGTCCCAGTTCTTCAAAGGAAGGAAGTTCATACAGCTTCTGCGTAGGCCAACCTAAAGAGCCTTTGACGTAAAAAGTCCGAATTAGTAATCATTATGAAACGATGCATTTAAAAGCACTTGCCTATGTGCGTCAATTCAAAATGGGTCCTACGTTGGCTATGGTATCTGAAGTGTCGGAAGTAGACTAGACTAACAGCTGTCATGGTATGCTGTGGCGAAATGGGAGAGTTGATTTGATGAGATGGTCACGATAAAGAGCTTTGATCACTGACATGTGTTCGCGCTATAAATGATGTACACTCAGTTTGACAGATTTGGCTTCAAAACGCCGCATTGAGCGAAGATACAATGACATTAGACTGTTTTAATATGTATACGTATGTATGTATTTTGCAGACGGCATAAAAGTTGCGATGGAAGTGATTTACGAGTCCTAGTGTTCGCGAATTGAATGTCAACATCATTCTTTATCCGAAAATGGTGGTCCGCGCATCGTCCATACTGCTCTACACCTAGAAAAAGCAGGGCGCGTAGGTGTTGAACAACAACGTCTCTTTGAAATTTAATGCACTCCAGACCATAATAAAAAAAAAGAGGAAAACTCAAGTCCCTCATTCAAAAAAATGCACGAAGGAGCCTCCCGTTTCCTTTACAGCATCCATGACTTTCCGTCAGCTATGAAATTAGTCAACTTTCGCAAAACACCATCTTTTCATGTAAACCAGTTCGTTATAATCAGTTTACTTTCTAGAGAAGCAGCAGTTAATGAGATTTCAGCTTTTTTTGTGGAAAGACATTAAGATTTGGAAACAGCAGCGGACGTTTGCTGGAAGCGAAAATTATTTGTTTTAATTAACAAGTTTAATCGCACCAATGCCTTGCAACAAAACAATACCTAGGAGCTGTTTTACAGGGCCTATAACTTACCATTTGTTGTCTATATGACAATTTGTAGAACTATTTTGGTACGTCCCTGCAACTTATCTGCAGTGCTTAATCTAACTTGGCTATGTTCTCTAAAGGTTTCTGCAACTTAGTATAAACAATCAACTGTGTTTACGTGCACTTTATTGTTAAAGAATAAGGTGGTCGCTTTGTACAGGGGGTACACGGAATGCATTTAAGCACAATTCTTTGTCAGTCCTTGTTGGTATTTAATATGCCGCATAAAATTGTGGCAACCCTTACCCGAAGAGACACAGAGGGATACCAAATAGTGCAGTTTTAACCTACTTTATTTTTCTCTATGATGCAAGATACACCAATTCATTACTCTGTGCATGCCAAACTGTGGAGAATAAGACCTAAAAGCTTGAGCACTGGAGAGGGAAGACTTCACTAGACACCGAGTTGACTGACGCTGATGCATAAATACATATTGGATTAGATTTGTTGATAAAAATATAGCTTACTGCAAGACGAAGGAATACCTTGAAACCATTTGCAATTATTTGAAAGTGCTTCGAATAATGACAATTTTGGCGCACAGGGATATCATGTCCTTTGCAACTCAGATTTTCCCATTGCCTTGGTATACAAAATACCTACCCATCCGGAAGTCTTTTATTATAGACCTGAATTTACAGCGCTAACTGCTTCAAACTTACGGTTTTTGGCGACGAAAATAATTTTGATTTACCTTATTAATTTTGCTATGTCATACGCTTAAAACTTGAAAAATGGGAAAGTGGAGACACCATCAACCATAATAAATTGGTCTTGTGGGGCTCAACATTATTTGGGAGAATCGAAGACCAAGAGGATCTTGCAGTCAAGTGCAGTAATATGCACGGCTTACATATTCAACAGGCCAGAGATCCAAAATTGCCGAACTATGACAAACGATACTTATATAAGCGCAGCGAATGGCCTCCTCCATTGTGAGAATTAGTGTATTTACGCACCCACGACTGACTGAAAGTTGTGTTCTCTGGTAAATAAGACTGCTATCTACCACAAAGAAGTTCTGAATTTAGGTCATTTGCAGGTCAAAAGTGCTTACAGGATTTAATTTAGACAGAATGAGTGGAGCAATGGGACTCAAATAGGATAGTTACAATCGAGCCACCAAATTGCATGTCGCCTTTTCCTCCTCTGCATTGGTTACGAAATTTGTTCTATGTTATTATGCTGCCCAATATCTTCGCCTTTTGCCCTGTTATTTTTACTGGCAAAGACATGGTAAAGCGGGAATACAAGTGCTTTCTTTCACTGCATCACATGAACATCTGCTAGGCACTAGTATACAAGAATTATATGATGTTTTTAGTAGCTTAGGAAGAATAATATGAAATAATCGCTCGAAACTAATTGCCAATATTAGCAGAGAGAGAAATTTCAATGCATCAAAATGTGTTTAAGGCACCATTGATAAAGTTTTTAACTTATCGAATCGATACTGTATTTGATTACAAGCAAATCGTTTGTACATGATTCTCGCAATCAGAAAATGTAAACATTTCTACATCATTCCAGTCGTGAATTTCGAGTGCGCCAAGGACTCAGTGTATTTTACACGATTTTAATTTTCTCTCATTCTATCCCAATTCCTTCCTTGTTTTAATGCTTTGACGTAATCAGCCAGATCCAAGTATTTATTTGATTCGTCAGCCGCCTTACAGTCATTGAGTCTTGGTATTTTTCACAGTGATACCATTCGTTTTGTTAACATTGTAGACAAGCTCACCTCAACCATTCACATGTAACTTTCCTATGCAGTCCAAACTGATTCCTGCACATTCCGAGAGTAAAGAAAATGATTGAGGAGTCGATAGATAGCTATTGGGGCACATAGACAGGGGGGTAGGCAGAGAGGTCAGCAGATGAAAATAAACATCAAGGCATGTAAGTCTCCTGACTGGTGACTCTGACCTCGGTGCTCCAATAAATGACGATCAAAGTGGATGAATTCGCATGAACTCTGACAGGTGGTTAAGTGGAAAGATAACGGAGAAACATTACTACACTAATTATTTCACTCACCAGAATCCAGACAGTAACATGACGCTCCTGATTGAGGTGACTAAGGATCGACGTGTTGAATCTTTGCAAAAGTTTTTACTAGATAAGTGTCGATTTAAGACTTCTGATTCCACTCCCAACCTTGTCAAATTAGGCGAAAGTGCTGGTCAAATTGGTCGGTGCGGCTTCCACGCAGGTGGTGCACGCATACCCGTTCCATCCTCCAATATTGTTGATGGTGAAGACATTTGCTCCTGGTTGCAATAAGTCGGCTTCGTTGTTATATTTCCCATAGTGCTGTAGATAAGAAGACAAGGGCTTGTACTTGACATGCAGGGCTACTCAAATTTAGGTTAGCAGTACTCTGCACTGGCATGGCAATCAGGTGACACCACATGCAGAGGACAAAATCGATGCCGTCTCTCTTACAAACTCGTCTATCAGTCATACAAAAGTGTGTGTCAATACGGTTTTCCACCTTTTTGGCCCTGATTATTGGTGTTATTTTGGTCTGGTTTGCCGCATTTCAGAGGCGCGTCTTAAATTGTGTTCTGTTATTCTAGAAAGTTTGTTGTCTGACTCACGTGGCTTCTGTCCGTGGGTCCCAGTTGTTCATTCATTCGTGTGTCATTCCACCCATACGCTTCAAATATGGTAGGTTTGATCCACTGCTATTAACAAATATCCCCCTCTATGTGTTGTCTCTGAATATGCTACATGATTATGAGTGTGTAGCTACATTAATGGCGAACTTAAACTTTGACTGCCTTGCAGATAAGTAGATAGGAGAAGTCATCCAGGAAGTGTTAGATAGCAACTAATTTATTTGTGCTTTAAATTGTAGACTTGTGTAGGATCACCTTTTATCTACTTCGGACGCTTTCTTTTCCGCATAATCACCACACTTGTCTTCGGCAGGTCATGTGAGAATATAAATATTTCGAAAGAGCCAGATGTAATGGGAATGTGTTATGCTTTTCATATCTTACCAATATTGATCCCATCGCCTCCCATTTCTATGTTGCTATTTGCTTCTAGATGATGTATAATGTGCTAAGTGAGGCAGAAGCTTTCGCATTTTATATGCATCGCATTATTTGCACTGTCTGACCAAAACCCGCGGCTTACCTGTGGCTACTTAGGAGCTGGATGCTTAATTTGTAACTTTGCCTTTCTCTTTTTGCCCTGGTTGACATGCATTACGCTTGGGATTTTGTGTAGGTCAACTGTCTGTCACTTCAGATC
Organism: Taenia saginata; assembly: GCA_001693075.2. Classification (NCBI taxonomy): domain Eukaryota; kingdom Metazoa; phylum Platyhelminthes; class Cestoda; order Cyclophyllidea; family Taeniidae; genus Taenia; species Taenia saginata. Next base: position 4,675 of record LWMK02000561.1, read on the forward strand.
ACTTGACTTTGAAATCTCGTGGTGATAATGAATGGAAAAGCCCACAATCGGCATCAATTTGGTACTAGACTGTCATTACTAGCTTCCTTTGCCTAATAGCATGACAATCTTTCTCCTCACCTGCAGTGGGTATTTTCGTGAAGGTGGATTACCTTATGGTGAGCTTTATGCCCACATTTTGGCTTTTGATTCGCATCCTAGGCGATAACTTGTATCAGCATTCACCTTTACCGTCCATAGCTTTTAGGTTCTATAAATACTGTATGCCTGCTTGCCTACCTAATTTTGCCGTACATCCTTCCTGTGACAGTGCAATTCGACTGCTTTCTTTGCTCAAAGCTGAGCTGGAAAGTGTTAATTCTGCTTTTCTTCCTATGATATTGAATGATTTGGGAAGTATTTCGAGAATAATTAAGTGAGGGTTGCTCATAATGTTCACCTGAACGTATGCTTTCGTTGTCAATACATGGAAACTACTGTGAGATTTGTGACATAATTTCGGAGCATGCTTTTGCAATAAAATAGACATAATTCGCAAAATAAAGGCTTTCCAAATTTTCAGACCCATAGGTACTAGTAAATAAGGAATTCCCTCGAGGACCCCAAAGAATTTACCGAAATTAGCTAGGTCTTGAGGGAGAAGTGACGTAATTCGATTCCTTGATGGAGTCTGTGCAATTATTTACGTCACTGTGTCATAGTAAATTAAGCAAAGGCAAAAGGTTTCTTATGGTGCTCTCTTAGTTGATTTTATTCACGGGTGCAGACCACCACTCTTCTTCACAATAGGATGCGTCATTTACAAGAATTCTATTTAATGCATTGCTTTGTTTATCAGGTTGACTAAAAGCGTAGAGCAAGAGAAAATTTTTCCTGAGCAAATGACTCGGAAGACTTGGAGCGTAGTAGGATGAGGTATGTTGCACATCAGTTATGATTGCAACATTGCTTACAAAGCAGCAGCAACAATCGAGTGAAGGGAGGAGTGATTGAGAGGTGCTATAAAGATAAAGAAACTTTTATTAATTGCAACAATCCCCACAGTGTAATTTAGGGCAGTGTGACAAAATTCCGCTTGGGGAATGATGGAATGAATGAATGAATGAATGAATGAATGAACGAATGCCTTTATAACGCCTAGACCCAGTATGACCATGTCCATGAAGGATAGTTTCATTTCGGTTATTGCATGATCTGAAGTAGTTCAAATACATAAATACACATTCGCGTTGGCGTTGTCCTATTCAAGCCAGATATCAGCATCCCTGAGCCCAATCCCTAATCGGATAGAGCTGGACGATACCCTGACAAACCCCGTCTGACCTTAGCACGTTGTGAGCTGAAATTAACAATGACTCAGACGCAGCTGACCTCATAGCGCCATGTCCTCGTATGCATGAACCAAATGTTATCACACCTGTGGAGTCCAAAGTGAGGAAGGCAGCACATCCTGAAGAATTGACTTTTCTCTGTTTTGAGTGTGCCTCGCCAGAAGTACAATAGCAGTTTTGTCAAGCATTGGTCTATTTTATGCAGAAACTACTAAGTGGGAAGCAGCGTTGAAGAGCGTTACATCATGTTTCCGCAATATAAGCTGTTGCGATCTAGGATCCATGGTAAGCCTGCCCACAACTTCCATTCTGGTCATTTGATTCGTGGTTCCTTAGCATTAGTAATTTTATAATCGTGCAAATGAAGTAAAAGTTTTGCTTCTCTGGAATGTAATTTAGGCTGATTTATAAGGTTGACAAGTGAATAGCCTATTCCTCTTCATCATCGTAAGCAGCCTAGGAAGTCACATTTGCTTAGTAGGGTAACTGCTGAGACCTACTCCTCATATACATTGTCGCACATTTTATAACATCGCTGTGGAATGTTTGCTGCTGCCTTCGGAACACTGTGACCTCTTGACCAGATGCTTGTAACATGGAATGCTCTATGGAGAGTTCGCATCGTTGTCATTCAGACTTCTTCCACAACCCAAGTTTTTAGATCTTGAGAAATTTCGGTTAGTCCAAATGCGTAAGCTGATAGTAAGGTAAACGAAACGTTGTTCCATTTACCGATGCTCAATAAGGTTTTTCACGTGAGAAAAATCAGCTACTTGTTGTATCTAAAAAGAACTAAGAAGATATGTCTTAATTCCGTGGAGTATATAACGAACCCTTTGCTAAAACATTTGAGCCGCCTAAAGTTTATGCCGCCAAAAATAAAGATAATACATTTGGGAATTCTTTAACGGTTTTCAGCAGCATTCTGTAGGTGAATAAAGTACGAATTGGACATCGAATGGACGGAGGAAAACAAGACTACGAAGTTGGTGCTGAGTTGGTAAAGCATGGGCCGTGTGTGCATTGCTTAACGCAAGTGGATCGACTCGGGCATTAGTCAATGTTGCAAAACATGGCAGGTAATAGTGCTAGAAAACTGCAGCTTTTTACAAAGCCAATATTAACCTATAATTTGTCAACAGTCAATTTTAATGTTTCGAAATAAGCGGTAATACATAAACAATGCGAATTATTTTTCGAAGTTTAAATTAAAAACTAAGGAAAGTATTAGGCAATGGCACAATTAATGACTGTAAGTCATATTTTTGGAATTAAAAAGCTTTCGTATCTCTCTACTTTAAAACCACAGAGGACATAATAAAAAGCTTCACTGTTTTACGTTTAACTGCACACGCAACTAACTGTAGCGCATTTTTGCGGCTTAGGTGAGCAGACTCAATTAGTTTATCCCGGGTGTCGCACAAGTAACTCGTAATCTCTATGGCAAGATAGAAGAACATAAGGAAGTGAAGTAATGCTTGGATTCGTAATGTTACATCTATTTTTGCAACGACGAATACACCGAAAACTTGGAGTTACCCCTCGTATACCTGCTCCACGTCTTAGTAATGGATGTAGAGCTTAATATTCTTTTCAATTCCGCATAGCATTTTAATTATTTATTTCGACAGATTTTGCTACGCAACTATTCTAGTCTTTTGTGAAAAAATAAGCAGAGAACAGACGGTTAGATTACATTTCATGTGAACTTCGGGGATGACATTGTTGAGAGGCGCTCACGACAGTGATGAAGATGCTGCTCGCCGGTTGCTTCAATTGGGTGCATGCCGCATCATTTGCCTACTTCACTTCTATGGCTTGACTGCTAAAACGAGTAGTTGCCTAGGTCATTAAAACCCTCGTTTTGAAGCCTTTGTTTCTGATCCGTAGAAATAGTGATTTTCCATATGTGATGGCAACCCATTGGAAGATGCACTAAAGTTGACGGTTAGAAGGATATGTACCTCTAGAATTAGGAGCACTTTAAGTAAGAAACTGAGCTATCTTTATTCGTGGCAAAAGGGAAATAAATAGCGGATTTAATAAGTGAGAGCTAAGGTCGTTGCATCGTCTCCCGACACGGGGCTTGAAGCCAAATCTACCCATTTGAGTGTACTTCACTCATAGTGGGAACGCATTCCAGTGATCGAGACCCTTCTATTCGGGAAGGAAGTCAATTCATCATGACCATATCAGACCTTCATTTCGTTGCAGCACACCTCTCACGCTCCCATAAAATGCAAGTTGCAAGTCATTTAGTCAGATTGTAGGCTAAGCTGTATGCTCGCTAAATTTACGTGGGGAAATAGAGCACCTCCCTCGACATTGCGCCCTACCATGTCACCCTCCGCCGCTTCCGTGAATTGACGTGACAAAGGGCAAATAGTCCACCACAGGCTGGGACAAAGACAGCATTGTTGCATGCAAAGAAATGCAGGGATTGGGACCTGACAGGCGACATCAAAGATTAAACTTCAAGACTCTTCATTGCGACCGTGTCACCAATTCTACTCCCTCATTTCGTCGCAGCATACCATGGCAGAGGTTTATGCGGTCTGCTTTCAACACTTCAGGCACCATAGTCAAATTCAGACCCATTTTGAATTGCCGCGCATAGGCAGGCACTTTTAAATACCTTGTTTTCTGATCCTTACTCACTTGGTCCCTCATATCCGAAGGTTCTTTACCTTGACCCACTCAATTGTTGCATTAACTTTCTCCCTTTGTAGAAATGGGACAATTCGTATGCATTCCTTGCAGATGCTGCTTTCGGTTCTTTTGTTACCTACTATTCCACAGGCTCATCTTTTACGATGGGAGCATTCCTTAAATTTTTTTGTATTACAGCCCTTAATTTTCAAGGCAACGCGTAAAACTCTGCCTAGTTATAGATGCTAGGTAGTGATTCGAATGGTATGTTAACGTGTGTGAAGGGTGCACGTTGAATTAGGCCTCTTCGAAAAGGAACGATATTTGTTCCATTTTGGGGCGGCCACCTTGCCTGAATGGAGGACTGACACTAATGGACTACTTGTTTATTCTGTGTGTGGGGTCGTAACAACTGCGTGATTTGATCTATTCTTACAATGTAAACTGCATTAGATCAAGCAGAAACAATGGAATCTTCTCGATGGAATTTCACTTTGCTTCCTATACAGTTGGGTTCTTTCCAGCCTCAGCAGTGCTAGAACTTGGTGCTCAAACCTAATCTGCGTTGTATTTGCATACGGCATGCTGTCTCGCCTCTTTGAGTGCCTGTTCAGGTCCTTTAATGTGCGGCTTGTTTCAGACTTCGCTTACTGAAAGTGAGTTAGCTCTTTCATTTACTCCTTATGGTATATTAGGGTTTCAATCTTTAACACCGCCTTTTGGGTCCTTATACCCTCATAATTTTGTTTGAAACAACGCCATTCTGACCCAGCTTGCAGTGGACGGAGGGTGACATGATAGGATGCAATGCTAAGAAAATGTTTGTTTTCCCACGCAAATGCGGTGCGCACATAGCTCAGTCTATGACCTAAATAAATTAATTGCAACTTAAACAACTGTGAGAGTATAAGGTATGTAGACATGAAAACAGAGACGCAAACCACAGAGCTTATACCAGATGAATGTCTGGCTCACATTTTAAGGTAACTTTCATTGATACTGAGTAAATCGTTTTTGCTAATAAAAAGTATTTGCGAGAAAGATAGGAATGCTGCCTTTCCTTCGGGTGTAAATGCCATACCTTCCACCTTTGAGGAAGACTTAGTGAAAATAACCGCAAGAGGAAGGAAAGTTGTCAGCCCTTATCATTAACTTGAGAAGAAAACAGCCAGTGCTCGTGGCCTGCGTTCGCAAAGAAGGCAGTCAAGTGCAACTTTTGGTGCATCTTCTATCCAATACCAACTTCACATGCATCTCTTCTGTCTGCAGCATTTACCATGCGCTTACACGCTTTTTGAGTGCTTGTAATGAAGAGGTCCACGAATGATGAGGAGAAGTGCTTCTCTCTCACTTTTCTCTTAGTTGGGGTGTAGCATGCAGAAATTGTTGGTGGTTTTTCAACTTTGGCTGACTGTGAATAAGATTTTACCCTACGTTTTCTGTTTAGGTNTTTGCTAATAAAAAGTATTTGCGAGAAAGATAGGAATGCTGCCTTTCCTTCGGGTGTAAATGCCATACCTTCCACCTTTGAGGAAGACTTAGTGAAAATAACCGCAAGAGGAAGGAAAGTTGTCAGCCCTTATCATTAACTTGAGAAGAAAACAGCCAGTGCTCGTGGCCTGCGTTCGCAAAGAAGGCAGTCAAGTGCAACTTTTGGTGCATCTTCTATCCAATACCAACTTCACATGCATCTCTTCTGTCTGCAGCATTTACCATGCGCTTACACGCTTTTTGAGTGCTTGTAATGAAGAAGTCCACGAATGATGAGGAGAAGTGCTTCTCTCTCACTTTTCTCTTAGTTGGGGTGTAGCATGCAGAAATTGTTGGTGGTTTTTCAACTTTGGCTGACTGTGAATAAGATTTTACCCTACGTTTTCTGTTTAGGTCACAATGCATCAAGCAGACAGGCCTCATTCGTACTTCCCCGGCCTTGAGCATTTAAAGTGTTCTTTTATCCGTTATGTACAAGTCCAACGCTGACAGACACTGTCAAAGTTGATGTCACATGGAGAGTATTCACGTGTGAGTTAAATTTGGAAGGTGACCAACTTATGAAAGGAAAACAAAATTATGCATTTCATTGAGTTTATTTAAATACATAAGGCCGCGTTGCAAATGGCAAGGACAATGTGCCACATACTACAAATAAAACTCATTTACTTGCCTTGAAATTCCTTGTGGATGGTTTTGAGGCTGATTAAGTTTTACCATTGCAGAGAGGTGCAGATTCCACTTCCTCCCACTTACTTTAGGACTAATTAGAAGGACGACTTTGTAAGGGCAAATGAACTACAATAATTACACTACACATTGCACTGATTATGCTTGCAACACAGTCCAATCTGGAATTAAGAGCTGAGCAAGGACTGCATTTAATGACCTATTTTAATATAGAGGAGAAAATACATTCGTCTACAGCGCTGCTAGAAAAGGGGCTGATGAATGCGCAACCCGATGACCAATTAACTTTCCATATGTTAGATGGATGGGACGACATGATGACTTGTTAGGCACTCGAGACTACTCTCAGACAATGTTGTTCACATTCTTTCTTGTTTTTTTCTTGACCAGTCCAAAAGACTCCTTAGGGGATGCACCCAGTACTACTTTACATATCAAATAAAACTAACGTCGGTGGGCAAGTCTACGAGGCGATTCTTCAACGTCCGGTAGTAATGGAGCCAAATCCCAAAGGTCAACTCTCCTTGCTTAAGCGCTACCAAAGATTGACCTTAAAAGTATGCCCTGTTGCCCCGTTCAAATGATCGTCAATCCCTCACAATGCAGAGCACTAATTATAATCAACGGTATGTTTCACTCACCGTTGTTCTCGCTAAAAAGGGCCTTTTAACCATTCGCTAGCAAAACTGGGATGTGGTTTTAATACGCCATGACCCCTTAATATTACAGTCGGTGCTTTTCGTTGTTGAACCTAATCCGAGTATCATTTAAAGCTATGAAAAAGGAGCCAACTTGGTTAGCAGGGTGAATGTGTTCCAATCATGCTCATACACTCCTTTTAATTAGCACGTTAATGTAGCATCAAAGGCCAGTAATAATGAGGAATCATTATAGTGATGAATGGGTGCCTTTTACTGCAGGCATATAAGCAAGTTGATACGATTGACAGGGTTTCGCCTGTTACAATGCGTTCAAATATTGCGTCTGAAATCCATGATGCTGCCAAAAATGCGGGTCTCAATTAACTTAAATGCAATGCTATAGGATAACAATCCTTCACTAACGCGATTACTTTACCTAGGGAATGAAACGGACCCCATGACATGATCAAGTCCTGTGAAACCCTAAGTGCTGGTAACTTTCAATGCAATCACTTGGTAGCTGGGTTATACCAAAAGAGTTTTATTTTATAACGAATTTGTATTAATAAGTAAACATTGAGGCNTCTCCTTGCTTAAGCGCTACCAAAGATTGACCTTAAAAGTATACCCTGTTGCCCCGTTCAAATGATCGTCAATCCCTCACAATGCAGAGCACTAATTATAATCAACGGTATGTTTCACTCACCGTTGTTCTCGCTAAAAAGGGCCTTTTAACCATTCGCTAGCAAAACTGGGATGTGGTTTTAATACGCCATGACCCCTTAATATTACAGTCGGTGCTTTTCGTTGTTGAACCTAATCCGAGTATCATTTAAAGCTATGAAAAAGGAGCCAACTTGGTTAGCAGGGTGAATGTGTTCCAATCATGCTCATACACTCCTTTTAATTAGCACGTTAATGTAGCATCAAAGGCCAGTAATAATGAGGAATCATTATAGTGATGAATGGGTGCCTTTTACTGCAGGCATATAAGCAAGTTGATACGATTGACAGGGTTTCGCCTGTTACAATGCGTTCAAATATTGCGTCTGAAATCCATGATGCTGCCAAAAATGCGGGTCTCAATTAACTTAAATGCAATGCTATAAGATAACAATCCTTCACTAACGCGATTACTTTACCTAGGGAATGAAACGGACCCCATGACATGATCAAGTCCTGTGAAACCCTAAGTGCTGGTAACTTTCAATGCAATCACTTGGTAGCTGGGTTATACCAAAAGAGTTTTATTTTATAACGAATTTGTATTAATAAGTAAACATTGAGGCTCTTATGAAAGCATTTTTCTTCCTTGCAGGACAAGCGTTTGGGCTTTTGGAAATAAAATCACCATAGATAGCACCACAGTGGCTATTTTCACTCCAGAACATCACATCACACCCATTTTGATGATTCGCGATCAACTAACCTGTTTTTAACATAAGCAGGCTCAACCGTTGGCATCGTGATCTGAAAAGGAGATCACGCCACCCAAACGTGAATTCGAACTTTCCGAACATAGGAAATCACCCTCACTAACCTACAAGGACATGCTAAGGCATAAATAATTTTATTTTCCAATCATGTTACATTTGTTAAGAGGGCGAAAGGGCTGGTATTGTGCACGAAGGGTAAAGCATATGTGGTGAGTTGGGTCTAATTTAACTGCGATTTTGCCATTCAAACGGTCTAAAGATTTCCCAATCTACTGTAATCTCATCTTCCTAGACATGTTAGATATTGCTGAGATCCAAGCCACAACCATGCTCTGTTAACGTTTTCTACAGATGTACTGTATTTTCCCGTTTCTACAGGCGAGGGGCTCGAAACATCTAGGACAGTGGCTGAAGCCTCATTGTTGAATCAGCACGATTATTTCATGTTCAGTCTCCCGCTGTGATAGAATCACGAAGACTGCAACGCGAGATCGCTCGCAATCCTCTGACAGCTCTGCCTCCATCTACTCCAGTTATGTACTCGGCGCCGACGTAGACCTCCGCGTTTACGATTGCGCCTCCCACTGCGCGTCTGTGGTGTAGGTCACTTCCGATGGCGTACTTTATCCGCAAACCTGCTGCCCTGTTTGCAGTTTCTGCTCTGGGTAGAGCAGGTCCAAAACGCCACCTATGTGNTCCGCGAACCCGCTGCCCTGTGTGCAGTTTCTGCTCTGGGTAGCGCAGGTCCATAACGCCACCTATGTGCGGTCTATTAGGACTGGCATCGGAGCGATTATGACCCTTTCCGCACCCGAATATGAGGACACTACAGCTGGTGATTCTACTACCACCGCTGGTGTCCCGACGCCGAACTTCTTCAATGTGGTATCGAGAGCCCAGATACTGGATGTGGTGGAACTAAGTGGGCTCTGTGGGTGATGAGGCTTGGTGCAGAAGAGAATGAGATGGGATTGCAGGACTCCTCATGTCAACTAGGTCTAAGATTGCTGAAGGACCTTACCGGATGGTTATTACTTTGATGGGGCCCTATAGCGTTCTTTGCCAATTCCATTCGCCCTAGAATCCGGTGAAGTGTACGAAGGACCACCTTCGTTATTAATGGCTTTTGTGGCAGTGATCCTCATTTACTAGGATTTCGAAATGCCGGGAATGCTGTCTAAATTTTGAGCATATGGCACCATAATCTGCATCGTGCTCCTGTTCATGCAAACTAACAAATGATTTTGTGGAATTTCTAGCCATCAAATCAGTTGTCTAAGCTTCTCATTAGTCAACGAAATTTCTTTCGTGCAGCAGTCATTGTAATTTCACGTCGTATTTGCAATGTGTACTGTATTGCTGGACATTACCGAATGCAATTTATCCACGATATGCAAACTATCCTTTTCATGTTGACGTGTTCGATTCCAAAAATATTTAGCCTTATTTATGCGTGAGGCGTTAACAAATCGCAGGAATCAGATGGCCGGAGTAGTTGGTGGAATTTTCGGTGGGGCGTTTTGCACTTACCTGCCACTTGCTAGGTTTGTAAAACACGTGTCAGTGTTGATATTGTACGCTCTACTATCCCTTTGGATCGGAATTTTGATGCTCATTGACTAAAATCGATGTGATTTGAACTTTTCATCTTTGTATATAGAGCTAGCCTCGTTGCTAAGGCCAAAACAGAGGGCTTCTGTTTGTCAAGCTCGCATAACCGAATGCTTCAAACCGTCGGGTTATAGCGATGTTAGGTCACTCAAAAACATCACATTTAAGACGACATTCTGGTTTGCATTGCATTCCAGTAGGTGTCTTTATACACTACAGCAGCCACCTTCAGCGACAGCCGCTGTGGATACGCAGACGTCTCCATCGGCATTAAACTCTCCGCTGCAGGATTGCAAAGTAGCAGTAGCATTGCACGCAGAACTTTTTGGGTAATCTGTGTTGGCTAACGCAGAACTACAGGGTAAGTGAGCATGGATGTTGAATGAGCTGGAGGCAGCCTGCCACTCAGGGAGTCTCTTCGGTCAGTGAGGTGAAGTTTGATGGTTGGGGCAGACTTAACGGGGCGCTGAGGGAAACGTAAAGGTGACTGGGTCGCAGGTGCAGGCTGACCTCATTTGTCTCTCTAAACTTTGTTCTTATCGGTCTCCTATCTACCTACTCACCGTACGTAGTGCTCACCTGTCCCGCATTTGTCCATCTAGCTGTGCTTCATCGTTCTATTCTCTTCTTTCACCTGTAATTTATTTGGACATTAATAACAAATTCAAATTTCGTCCAAACAGTTTGCCTTTTGTGTACTCGGTAGCGCACCAATCATTTTGATCCATTCATATGGCAGGTTTTCTCTTTTAATATTCAAATTCTTCTTGTTAATACTGTGGACAAACTTATCTCGGTCAGCTCTATGTATGTTGCCCGATTCAATTACTGCACATTTTGCAAACAAAGAAAAAGCTAGAGGATTTGATGGATAGATATTTGAGCACATAGACAGCTAGGTTGATATGTCAGTAATAGAGGAATAAACAACAAGACATGTAGGACTCATGATACATGACTTGCCAGGCCGCACACTTCCACTGATGAGGTGAGCACTTGGACATGCGTGAGGTCCGACAGATAGTCAAGTAAAACGAAAAATGTTCAAACAGTTCTTCCTTATAAGGAAGGAGATCTAGCGTATTATCCAATACATTACTGATGAGTATGGTCTGTCGAAATCGAAGAATATAGTCTTTGTCAACATGCCTTGCTCAAGTCAAGTCAAAATTCGCAGTCAATTTGAGCATTAACAATAGGGGAACATCAATGCATTGAAGGGAAGGGGATTTAATGCTGAGGTTGTCTTACACGGTGGGATCGCCAGTGGTATAACAGGGTCAATAGTCGTCGGATGTGTGGGCGTCAGTTCCTCAGAGTAAATAAAACCACATACTTGACAGTTTAATTGTGATGACCTTCGTTGGGGTTCACGGTAAGTCGACCGTTGATATCGACTCAGTGCTGTCAAGCTTTTAATTAGTGAAAACATAGTTGGACGATGCTTTCTTCTGTTGATCCAGTAATTTAGACAAAATGGCAAAGTGTACGCTTTGGGCAGTTCGAACAAACAAAGTATTGCACCGCGTTTTTTAAAGTATGATGACAAACGCCAATCTGCCAATGCTTTGATTTGCTGATCCAATGCAACCGGATAACTTTGTGCTATTATGATAAATATTTACCCATCATCATAAGCTAGGACTGAAGCCATTTCCAGCGAGACACAAAGTAAATAGGGGTTGAGCTCACGTAAAAGCTCTTTTACGATAAGCAATGCAATCAGTCGTCGAACTCTGTTATTAGCCCGCTTTTATAATCCTATTTGACCATGATTGCACACCAAAAGAATGCCATTAAGACCACCGCAAAGGACACTGCATTGCCTCCCTTAATCTTTTCCTAGCCTTGCATGCTAACATTCCCATTGGTAAGTTTCAACCTTGACGCCAACGAGTGCAAAGCCTCGCATTGCTTCGTAGACTGTAACAATGGGCAAATTTCTTTTTATAAAATTTNGGGAAGGGGATTTAATGCTGAGGTTGTCTTACACGGTGGGATCGCCAGTGGTATAACAGGGTCAATAGTCGTCGGATGTGTGGGCGTCAGTTCCTCAGAGTAAATAAAACCACATACTTGACAGTTTAATTGTGATGACCTTCGTTGGGGTTCACGGTAAGTCGACCGTTGATATCGACTCAGTGCTGTCAAGCTTTTAATTAGTGAAAACATAGTTGGACGATGCTTTCTTCTGTTGATCCAGTAATTTAGACAAAATGGCAAAGTGTACGCTTTGGGCAGTTCGAACAAACAAAGTATTGCACCGCGTTTTTTAAAGTATGATGACAAACGCCAATCTGCCAATGCTTTGATTTGCTGATCCAATGCAACCGGATAACTTTGTGCTATTATGATAAATATTTACCCATCATCATAAGCTAGGACTGAAGCCATTTCCAGCGAGACACAAAGTAAATAGGGGTTGAGCTCACGTAAAAGCTCTTTTACGATAAGCAATGCAATCAGTCGTCGAACTCTGTTATTAGCCCGCTTTTATAATCCTATTTGACCATGATTGCACACCAAAAGAATGCCATTAAGACCACCGCAAAGGACACTGCATTGCCTCCCTTAATCTTTTCCTAGCCTTGCATGCTAACATTCCCATTGGTAAGTTTCAACCTTGACGCCAACGAGTGCAAAGCCTCGCATTGCTTCGTAGACTGTAACAATGGGCAAATTTCTTTTTATAAAATTTCGAATTGCAGCTAGACCTCATCTTTGACTGCTGTTTGCTCCATAACACTTGAAAATCACATCTACGGCAAGAAAGTAAGCACCGCCCTGTACGAGGAGCTAAATTGGTCAATAAAATGCCCGAAAACTGTCAGCAAAAATGATGGGGATCCTAGTGCAAGAAAGAGTACTAGGGAAAGGGGTGATTTAAAACAACCTAGCGTTGCCAGGTTTCAACGGAACTAAAGTTCTTCGGAAAAAGAAATGCTCAGGGGCGAGATCCTATCAAATTCTACAGAAGGCACGCNGTTGGACGATGCTTTCTTCTGTTGATCCAGTAATTTAGACAAAATGGCAAAGTGTACGCTTTGGGCAGTTCGAACAAACAAAGTATTGCACCGCGTTTTTTAAAGTATGATGACAAACGCCAATCTGCCAATGCTTTGATTTGCTGATCCAATGCAACCGGATAACTTTGTGCTATTATGATAAATATTTACCCATCATCATAAGCTAGGACTGAAGCCATTTCCAGCGAGACACAAAGTAAATAGGGGTTGAGCTCACGTAAAAGCTCTTTTACGATAAGCAATGCAATCAGTCGTCGAACTCTGTTATTAGCCCGCTTTTATAATCCTATTTGACCATGATTGCACACCAAAAGAATGCCATTAAGACCACCGCAAAGGACACTGCATTGCCTCCCTTAATCTTTTCCTAGCCTTGCATGCTAACATTCCCATTGGTAAGTTTCAACCTTGACGCCAACGAGTGCAAAGCCTCGCATTGCTTCGTAGACTGTAACAATGGGCAAATTTCTTTTTATAAAATTTCGAATTGCAGCTAGACCTCATCTTTGACTGCTGTTTGCTCCATAACACTTGAAAATCACATCTACGGCAAGAAAGTAAGCACCGCCCTGTACGAGGAGCTAAATTGGTCAATAAAATGCCCGAAAACTGTCAGCAAAAATGATGGGGATCCTAGTGCAAGAAAGAGTACTAGGGAAAGGGGTGATTTAAAACAACCTAGCGTTGCCAGGTTTCAACGGAACTAAAGTTCTTCGGAAAAAGAAATGCTCAGGGGCGAGATCCTATCAAATTCTACAGAAGGCACGCAAAAAGCACTATTGCCTCGACAACTCGTTCGCGGTAGCATCTTCGCGCTTCAAACACGCAAGTTGGTTCGATGCATTCGATTACAGTTGGGAACAGCAATAATAGGAGGGCGAAGATTGCATAACGATGGGAGTGTTGCTATCCAGTTTGTAAAACTTCCGTCGAGTCATTTTGCTTTCGATTTCAGCATTGCACGCGCTCCTCTCCCTCAAATTATTTCTTTAAGAATTATACCCACTGGACGCAATTTGAAGATGGAAGGGGTTTAATTTAGAACAACCTCTTGAACGACTTTCACTTTCGCCGAATTATCATTTACTGCCAATAATACCAGCACATTACACGAGTCTAAGACCGGCACTCCTTGACCGATGCCAGTACTACTCACTTGAACATCAGTAGGCAGGACACCGAAACACTGTTATTACTGGATCGTCTTTCACCTATGCCCTTCTGCATGACATCAATAACTCTGCCTCCAGCCACATGCCCTACCACGTGTTCAATTATGGCTTGATGAAGGTATCACATAAAGGCTCGACTTCCTACTTACTGGTCATTTCTCCAACAGACTCACCAGTATGACTAATTCCTACTTCCCAACTCCAATAAAATGGGTCAAACAATTAAGTAAAGTTTATAATGCACTTCGCACACACTGCGCTTGTCAACAAGGTCACATTGCATGACACCTCGACTTCCTCGCATCCCTTCCCAAATCAAATTGGTGTCTTAATAGCTTAGGAGGGCTGGAGTTGGAACAAATCTCGAAGCCACCCATCTTGTATCCAGACAACTGTCCAGCATTTGTTCATTTATTTATCCACTCACTCACTCACCCTCCTTTTGCTGCGCATCCGATGTCAGGTGCTGGGACTATTACGATAGCTAGTCCATCAATCCCACTCAGCCTCTTGNATCCAGTTTGTAAAACTTCCGTCGAGTCATTTTGCTTTCGATTTCAGCATTGCACGCGCTCCTCTCCCTCTTTAGGAATTATACCCACTAAACGCAATTTGAAGATGGAAGGGGTTTAATTTAGAACAACCTCTTAAACGACTTTCACTTTCGCTGAATCATCATTTACTACCAATAATACCAGCACATTATACGAGTCTAAGACCGGCACTCCTTGACCGATGCCAGTACTACTCACTTGAACATCAGTAGGCAGGACACCGAAACACTGTTATTACTGGATCGTCTTTCACCTATGCCCTTCTGCATGACATCAATAACTCTGCCTCCAGCCACATGCCCTACCACGTGTTCAATTATGGCTTGATGAAGGTATCACATAAAGGCTCGACTTCCTACTTACTGGTCATTTCTCCAACAGACTCACCAGTATGACTAATTCCTACTTCCCAAACTCCAATAAAATGGGTCAAAAAATCAAGTAAAGTTTATAATGCACTTCGCACACACTGCGCTTGTCAACAAGGTCACATTGCGTGACACCTCGACTTCCTCGCATCCCTTCCCAAATCAAATTGGTGTCTTAATAGCCTAGGAGGGCTGGAGTTGGAACAAATCTCGAAGCCACCCATCTTGTATCCAGACAACTGTCCAGCATTTGTTCACTTATTTATCCACTCACTCACTCACCCTCCTTTTGCTGCGCATCTGATCTCAGGTGCTGGGACTATTACAATAGCTAGTCCATCAATCCCACTCAGCCTCTTGTCATAAAAGTATGCGATATAAACGGTCAAGTTGTACTTGATATGCTTTCAAGTGTATGCTGAATGCTAAAGCACCAGTCACTCCTGCGTAATGATGGGCAAGCGCGGAGTTGGAAGCCAAATGCAAGCTTCACTCATTGTCAGATTTCCCTCGATGCTGATAAGCAATTTCTTTGCTAAATAATTTGAGGTCAGCTAAAATTACCACCTGCGTTAAAAACGCTCATCATTCTGCCTCATCAGCCTATTTTCGGTGATTGTACTTTGACTTCTTTTCAAACATGCAAAGTACTAGATGCAAAATAGCCGACTCCATTTTACCCAGGAACAGTATTCGGATTTAATACCATTCGTTCTAAGGACGCATTTCCGATGCTCCCATAGGGACCGACAGAATCACCACTGTAACCACCCATGCACTCAAACCAAGAATAGGGAGAAAGTGTCGAGGAAGTGATGGCCCGGATTTACAGCACATTTGAAGACCTCCTCATTTGCCGTTTCGTAGCAAGACTTACCACAGTTCTCCATGAGACCCGACCACTCACCTTACACTAGTTTTAGAAAGTCTGACAATGCCCTGTAATACTTTGTTTGTTCGAACTGCCGGTTTCGGTCACTTGGGTGGCCATATTGTACTGAGCCGGTTGGCTGGCCTTTGGGCCGTGTCAACAGCCCCCAATCCCTCTGTTTCCAGAATATATATTCTGCCCCAGTAACATGCCTTCTTTTACCTTAAAGGGAGTCTCGGAACGCTACATGTCCCATCTGATAACCGTACCTTGGCACTTAATTGATAAAATCGCCAAAACTTTAAATTGTTTGAGCTTGGTATAGCTCTAGAAATCTTTTTGAGGCGTAGAGAATCGCATCAAACTTTGCCTTCGATTTGCTTGGAATAGTTCGACTGCATTCAAGTTGCGAACCAATCAATTAGGCAAGTACATTCTCCACCACAAACAAATACCAAAGCGGAACTAAAAATACGATGCCTCATCTCTCGTTATGATTTTAATTGTTCAAAACAACCTAGAGTAGCGAACGCCATAAGATATTCCTAAGACAGTGATATTTGTTTGTGTCTAAACTCTACTTAATTATAGCGAACTTGCAGTTGCATCCCTCTCGAGACTTCTCCAAAGGCTAATGAAGACACAATGCGTGGGCAGAAAGGAACTGCTGCTGCTACCGCTGGCACGACTCGGGGCTAACCCACTCCAGAAAGGAAATCTGACTAACCCAATTCGCCATAACCAATGTGGGACTCAAACAAGCAGCAAAGTGTAATACTTTAATTGTTCGAACTGCCGGTTCCGGTTTCCAGAATATACATTCTACCTTAGTACCATGCCTCCTTTTGCCCTCAAGGAAGTTCCAGGACGCTACATTGGTGGTAGTGGAAAGCGGACCCGACTTTGACGGATTTTACCTTACTCCATACCGCTTCTGGCAAACTTTGGCGGTGTGTAAGAAGTGCATGTGCTACGGATGGGAGAACCTCTGGCATCCCATTACAGAAGGGCCGAGATCGACGTTCATCTTCGGCACCTACCCGACTCTCGTGTTCTGCAAGGAAGCTATTAACAACTGAAGCGACACTAGCCGTGAACTCCATGTCCAGTAGAAATACCAAAAGGGATCAGCGACGTTGTGGTCAGGCATCCTCCTTAAGCTCTCCCTCTCCTTTGTTATTAAGCAACTCGCCTCCCCTCGCCAAAATGTGTATCACCAGATGTAGAATGAGCAGGACGCCATTCGATAGCGTTGTTCTAGGCATCGCACAAATGGATCGCGTGCATCCCGCTCCTATGAGGCCCGATTGCCCCATTTGCTCAGGATTCTATGATACCCTCGCATTTCTTCCACAGCATCAAAAAGCCTGGAATCACAGTGTGTATTGCATTCGTCTCGACCCATTCGAAAACTCCGATTCGCACCTCTATCTTTCATTGAGACGCATTATCGTGGGAGAGGAGGACTAGGAAATGCGCATTTACGGCACCGAGTGCTACGCAGAATTGATGGCACTACAAGAACACACGCGCTCGAATCTTGGTGACTGAGACGGTTAGCTCGTGGGTGCATCTCGCAGCACTGATTACATTGTGATGGCTGACGCGGTAGGCTGACCAAGTGGAGCGTCGAGGACAATGCTCGAAAGAAGAGAGAGGCTGTGTAACACTTTGTTCATTCGAACTGCCAGATTCGGTGAATTGGGTGGTCATACCGTACTGGCCGATTGGCCAGCCTCCGGGCCGTGCCAACAGCCCCCAAGCGCTCTGGTTCAGGAACGTATATTCTGCCCTATTAGTATGCATTCTTTCACCTTAAGGGAAGTCTTGGAGTCCCTACAAGTTCCATTATTCGCATTTTTAGTTTTCCAATTTTAAGTTTAATTTTTATATTTCTAGACATCACCTCGCATTCATTGTTCACGCTGCGAATGCTCTGCTACTCTTCAACTTCACTCTGCAATAGTGTTCATTTGTGCGCTCTTAGACTTCATATTCGAAGTCCGGTTAGCACTTACTCTGCATTTCCACAGTTTGCTTTATATTAACCACATTTGCTTTGCTATAACATTCCGTCAGTGCGGCATTTCGATAACCTCAAGGTCGTTGCTGTTCTCACACTTAGTGACAAAAGTTCTTTAAACTAGGGTAAAGACAAGCCAAACCCATTCTAAATAACTTGAAAGAATACCTTTTTTGTTGGAACCTCGAGCTAATAACACTATTCAGCCTCCATTTACATGCTTGCAGCTAACGAAATGATGCAACGCTATGCGTTTATTTTCGGAACAATTTGCCCAAAACAACCAGTTAAATCCAGGACACAGCTATTGTTTTATAGCTGGTGCCTACATCACCCCAATTTCGTCCTGATAAGTACTTACTGCAAGCCTGTTCTCATGGAAAAGCATTTCAAATTATTTTTGATTCTTCAATCCTATCAGCAAACAGCCTTAATATGTTTAAGACCCAACGTCAACAACTAGAGGGAGTTTCCACTGTCCTGCCAACAGGGCAGTTAGAAGGCCAGCAGATTAAAGTAACATTTGGCAAAGATACCAAGGACTCCAGGTGCACTAGCGGATGCCATTAAAGGGCATTCAGCAAACTGACCTTCCACCACACCTTGCATCGCATCTGGCCATTTCGTTCGGCACATCATTCAGCCCCACGCAGTCGCTCGGTGGTAATGCTAGTCGTCACACCTATTTAAAGTTGCCGCGCATTGCAACAACAACGTAATGATATTTCGAGTCACCCTGCGAAGTAGAAGGTACTAGGACTTTACTCAAGCTGTATGCAGCCTTCTCGCCTTCCCGCTTTCATGGCATGCATTTCGCTGCAAAAGTGGATGGGCGCATCCCGTCTTCTCCTCCCAAACACAACCCTTCCTCCTCGCACCCACCCACCAACCCAACCGCCTACAGGTTACGCATCCTGCACCTCTTCAAGTTTTCCTCAAGGCCAGGAAGCAGATTTTCAATTTTAACAGTTAACTACACATTCGACAGTGGGATTAAACCACTAAATGGAGGTAGTACTTTAGAGCACTCACCACTTGTGCCAACAAACTGCGACCCAACAAAATAAAAACATTTCCACACCCGCTGAAGCAAAATATGCCGCGGCTGCGCTCAACCATGCGAATGGGCTACGGCTGCGCAATAGAACATCTTCATCACCAACCCACACATACCTACTGCAGTGCCTTCAGCTTCTCCCCTCCCCAAAGACGAAAGCAGACAGCACACTCGGGTAGAATACATAGATATGCATTTAGCATGCCAGCAACCCATTCCAAGAAGGTTCAACGACGAGGCTGCTAAGTAGTCCCATCGCCGAAATTTGTCATTCAACAAACCATCGACGCATTGCATAGTCACCTTCGCCTTGTCCATCACCGTCCTCCGGGCTCTCCTCGGTATGGGTACTGCCGTCAGTGCCCTCATCCGCCATGGTGTAAGCTAGTTAAATCCAGGACACAGCTATTGTTTTATAGCTGGTGCCTACATCACCCCAATTTCGTCCTGATAAGTACTTACTGCAAGCCTGTTCTCATGGAAAAGCATTTCAAATTATTTTTGATTCTTCAATCCTATCAGCAAACAGCCTTAATATGTTTAAGACCCAACGTCAACAACTAGAGGGAGTTTCCACTGTCCTGCCAACAGGGCAGTTAGAAGGCCAGCAGATTAAAGTAACATTTGGCAAAGATACCAAGGACTCCAGGTGCACTAGCGGATGCCATTAAAGGGCATTCAGCAAACTGACCTTCCACCACACCTTGCATCGCATCTGGCCATTTCGTTCGGCACATCATTCAGCCCCACGCAGTCGCTCGGTGGTAATGCTAGTCGTCACACCTATTTAAAGTTGCCGCGCATTGCAACAACAACGTAATGATATTTCGAGTCACCCTGCGAAGTAGAAGGTACTAGGACTTTACTCAAGCTGTATGCAGCCTTCTCGCCTTCCCGCTTTCATGGCATGCATTTCGCTGCAAAAGTGGATGGGCGCATCCCGTCTTCTCCTCCCAAACACAACCCTTCCTCCTCGCACCCACCCACCAACCCAACCGCCTACAGGTTACGCATCCTGCACCTCTTCAAGTTTTCCTCAAGGCCAGGAAGCAGATTTTCAATTTTAACAGTTAACTACACATTCGACAGTGGGATTAAACCACTAAATGGAGGTAGTACTTTAGAGCACTCACCACTTGTGCCAACAAACTGCGACCCAACAAAATAAAAACATTTCCACACCCGCTGAAGCAAAATATGCCGCGGCTGCGCTCAACCATGCGAATGGGCTACGGCTGCGCAATAGAACATCTTCATCACCAACCCACACATACCTACTGCAGTGCCTTCAGCTTCTCCCCTCCCCAAAGACGAAAGTAGACAGCACACTCGGGTAGAATACATAGATATGCATTTAGCATGCCAGCAACCCATTCCGAGAAGGTTCAACGACGAGGCAACTAAGTAGCCCCATCGCCAAAATTTGTCATTCAACAAACCATCGACGCATTGCATAGTCGCATTCGCCTTGTCCATCACCGTCCTCCGGGCTCTCCTCGGTATGGGTACTGCCGTCAGTGCCCTCATCCGCCATGGTGTAAGCTAATTCCGTATGGGATGGAACAATGCGCGAACCATTACGCGTACCCATGACCAGTGGAGGAAATACTGGCCTAAAAGCAAAAAGTCAAACGCCTGTCGACGGTGCGGCACCACGGCAACTACAGTGACACAATAATTAAGCTTTGATATGGCTATCAGTCTACAATCTGCTGTCACTTCGCAAGCATGCAAAGACAAGCCCACCCACTTGTCTCAGGCAGCAGAAATGCACTCAATACCACCAACTGGCAGATAACCGTTAAACAACATACAAGAATCCCAACATCATACCATTTCATGTGGCACAAGCTGCATAGGTAAGAATCTGCAGAAGCAGGTAGAGCATGAAGTCATTGAACATTTTCCATCTCTTACAAATTATTCACGCTTTGGCGATAAATCATTCTTTCGTTCGGCACATCATTCAGCCCCACGCAGTCGCTCGGTGGTAATGCTAGTCGTCACACCTATTTAAAGTTGCCGCGCATTGCAACAACAACGTAATGATATTTCGAGTCACCCTGCGAAGTAGAAGGTACTAGGACTTTACTCAAGCTGTATGCAGCCTTCTCGCCTTCCCGCTTTCATGGCATGCATTTCGCTGCAAAAGTGGATGGGCGCATCCCGTCTTCTCCTCCCAAACACAACCCTTCCTCCTCGCACCCACCCACCAACCCAACCGCCTACAGGTTACGCATCCTGCACCTCTTCAAGTTTTCCTCAAGGCCAGGAAGCAGATTTTCAATTTTAACAGTTAACTACACATTCGACAGTGGGATTAAACCACTAAATGGAGGTAGTACTTTAGAGCACTCACCACTTGTGCCAACAAACTGCGACCCAACAAAATAAAAACATTTCCACACCCGCTGAAGCAAAATATGCCGCGGCTGCGCTCAACCATGCGAATGGGCTACGNATTCACGACAACGACGACGAGTTCAAAGGCGATTAGCGCCGGCTCAGTGGTTTCACATAGGTCGGCTCCCACATCCACGTTCCCACTGCCATTGCCATCGTCGACGACGATGGACGTTGCTAGCAGCCTGGTGAGTCTGTAATGCAGTTGAAAAGCGGCCCACAACCAGCGTTGAAGGCGGTGGCGGCGGAAGAGCGAATGTCAATCAGCAAGACTGCTCACAACCATCGCCCACCATCCTTGAGAGGTTGACAATATCAACACAAAAACAGTGTGCTGACAAGTTCCACGTGCAATGTGCTAATTAAGAAGGCAAAATTGACACCTACTGCTGTTCACTGATGACTTCATGCTTATCACAAATTATTTCAAGGAAACCACTCCCACCGTACCCTGGGCCATCAACGATTTTGGCATCAGGTAAAGTTAAACGCTTGGTAGGTTTTCCACATTTTGAGAACAAGCGGGGTCCCATTCGCCAGGAAACTCTCCTACATTAGCCAACTCCACATAACAAGCTACTGGGGCATCTTAAGTCAACCCGTTCCGCAACCGCTCAGCATGACGAGCAAACGTGAGTGTTGTCTATGGGCAACGAAAACTCGTCTAATCTTTCCTAGCAAATCTCATCCAATAAAAAAACTTCACATGCACACATGTACATGACTACCGATTGGTACATTTCATGCATTAAATATCAATGACCTGCAATCAGCATCGAAATGCATCCCTGTATGCAATAAAAACAAGTAAATGCTAAAATAAGGAACCTACACCTCAAATCGCAAAGGCAAGCAAACAATAATTTACCGAAAGGGACTGGACCGGACTTTCCAAAATAATTATATTTTCTTATTTCAGCGTTGACCCAATCGCCACCGCGACACACCACCCTCTGCCAACGAAACTGTAAGCTTCCCTGTCACGTCATCCTTATTCTCAAACTCGTCTCGTCACGTTGGCTTACGCCCACGTAGCTATCCAACGCTTGTGCCAAGCGATGTTTAACCGATTGCAATGTCATTGAACGCAGCGGTACCATCCACGACATTATTCACATCGCAGGACCAGGAAGACGCCTCCGCAGATAACTCAAAAATCGTGCATTACCTACCATCTCACAGATTCGTCGATGACGA
Organism: Taenia saginata; assembly: GCA_001693075.2. Taxonomy (NCBI): domain Eukaryota; kingdom Metazoa; phylum Platyhelminthes; class Cestoda; order Cyclophyllidea; family Taeniidae; genus Taenia; species Taenia saginata. The sequence continues at coordinate 27,195 of LWMK02000561.1, forward strand.
CCACCACCATTGCGAGTTATTAGCATCCGAAAACCAAAAAAGGGGAAGCCGGTGAGTGAATCCCAACGCACTGCAAAGCCAAAACTCCAAAATGCAAGCATCAAAAGACACCTCAAAACGCAAACATTTGAGACCGCTATAGGGTACCACCCGCGTAGTGATACAAACCCCTCCCAGCAAACAGATACACGTCTCCAACGAACCGCTCTCTTGCTTGTGGATCTACATCAAACATCAATTCATATCAAGCCAGAACATACGACTCAATGACTATTTAGACCCTGCAAAATGCTTTTCGCAAAGACAGCATCAACGCAAAACAAGAACCAAAACGTCGACAGAGAGTCGAAATGCAAATCATGCATGGCCTCAGTACCTGCCAGAACAACACACTATGGAAATAAATATTGGCCGCGTCTTATCACAAATAAAGGGCCTATATACAACAGCCAAATCATGACAAAGGACGGCGCAGCAAAGCCAGATCCTACCTGGGAAATGAGTAGAGCAAAAGCTGAAGCGAAATACCAACGGAATGCTGCCAGGTAATTCCTCAAAGCTTGCCGTATTGTAGGCTCCTAGGAGCACACACTAACTTAAACGCTCATCGAATGAAGTAATAGCATAAATTAGAAAAAATGTGAAGGCATAAAATTTTAAACAAAAAAATGAGAAAATTAGTGCCATACAAAAATTTATACAAAAAAGATTGGATGGCACAAAAACAAGTATATTGTGCAAATTAACCCTACCTAATTAATGTCACATAAAAAAGAGCGAAACAAAAGAATTTTAAAAAAATAAATCATCAGCACAGTAATGCTTTGTTTGTTCGAACTGCCGGTTTCGATGACTTGCGTGGCCATATTGTACCAGCCCGCTGGTCGGCCTCCGGGCCGTGCCAACAGTCCTTAAGCCCTCTGTTTCCAGAATGTATGAATTCTGCCCAAGCACTGCGAATTATTTTACCTTAAATGGAGTCCCGGGACGCTACGGCCACAAATTAAACGCATCTGCATAAAATTAATAAGATGAAGCGGCTACAGAGCAAAAGATTTCGGTTCCGTAAGCAAAAGCATTATTGGCATGAAAACAAACAAAACAAATATAATAAACAATGCTACCTGGATTGCAAAACAATGCTAAAATTGAAAAAAAGATATCAAAAACGCTTTATTTTTATCAAAATATATTTGTTGCGGCTGTGATTGGCTGATGCAACTAGTGTGGTGATTTAGACGAAGCAACCACTGCCGTTGTGTGCAATGATGAGGTGGAACGAAGATAAAAGTGAAGAACGGGGAGACAGCACCCACGGCGAACGACGGCGTTGGCGATGGCAAGGCAGTGACAGTGTCGAATGCGACAAACTACTGCGAGACATGGTTACTACTGCCGCGGCTTCTCATCATCATCATCATCATCATCATCACCAATCTCCACCTCTTACGCTAACTGCTAGTTTTACAAGCAGGTGCATCAAGATTAACAACACCAACAACAACAAAAACAATGACAAAAACAATAACAACAACAATAGCAACAACAACAACAACAACAGCAACATAACTGTGTCCCTAATACCCTCGTCCAACTCCTCATACTCCTTCTTTTGCTCGTAGTGGAGGTGCTGCCTTAACCAATAGAAGACAATCTCACCAGCTTTGCTTGCTACGATGACGTGGTTGTTAGCGAGCATTCCGTCCTCCATCAATGTCCGATGGAGTTCGTAAATCTGTGTTGGTGAGGTCGTTGACGTTGTGGCCGGCGCCACGCATGTCCGCTGATGGTGTTGGTAAGGAGTCGACTGCACCTGCCAAGCGTCTTCTTCTTCAGTTTGCCGTCAACGTGGTGGTAAGCACCGCTGATGACGTAGTGTGCCCTTCCCTTCTCCACTTCATTCTCCATTCTCCCGTCCTCCTCGCGCTCCTCACACTCCCACTCCTGCTCCTATTCCCACTCCTTCTTCGAACGACCAACTGCCTTCCTCTCTCACCTCTTTTCAGCACAATCATCCCTTGCGACATCCACACAGCCTCTTCCTCCTCCTCCTCCTCCTCCTCCACCACCTCATCCACCTCTCCTTGTTGTGACAACGGACTCCTGGTGGGTGGCTTCGTTTGCGACCTGCAAGTGATTGGCGTTAGTAGAGGTGTGTGTGTGAAGGCGAGCATCCACCTCCCGTTAACACAATTCCCGCGATGTCCACCGCAGTCCAGGCGGCAGAAAAGAAAATGAGAAATGAGAGATGCGCAAACAAATAGAGAGCTCTGTCGTGCGTTAGTACGCTTGTCATGGTCTCGTCAATTGACTTGAGGAAGTGGGGCAATCGGTGGATTCAATCGATTGCCTCAGCGTTTGAAAGTGCGCGGTTGTCTGCTGTCGCTGTCACGCTGCACGTGAAAATCATGAGCGAGAAAAAAGAGAAAAGTAATAGACACACACACATATATATATGTATGCGTGTCATATATTTGACGGAAATATGAAATGAGAAGTAAGGCATGATGACGCTGAGGGTGTCGTTTCAATGAAAATATAGCAATCCATTTGAAGCTGTTTGATTCATTTTAGAATAGAGTAATAAAAATGCGGGGTTTAGGGCAAGGGTGGAGAAGAATTTGTACTAAAAAGGAGTTGGGGTGTAAGGGGGGACAAATGAATGGATAAGTACCTAAAGTGATGAATGAGGGAATGAGTGAATGGTGTAAAGTAGGAATGAAAGACGAGAGAGAATGAATGAAATTGGTGGAGATGAATTTAGCATTTAAAAAGAGAGAGGTGGTTTGAGAGGAAAAGACGAAGACGTAGAGGAAGGAGAAGATGGCAATGATGAAATGGAAGGAAATGTTGCGTCCTGAGGATGGCAACGAGCTGAATATGGAGACGAAATCAAATTGTTACATAAATGGCTTCAGTAAGGAGTCTGTGCTGTTTAGTATGACAAGTAGCCGTTTGTGATTGTTGGTTAAGGGGAAGCCTTCGGACACCTGCTTGGCATTTTTGGATTCTTTGGTTCCTATTATTCTTTCTCCATGTGTTCATGTGAGTTCCTTGCCACCTCGTTGTTGCGTCCATTACTAGCATAGCTGTTGCTGTAGGTCAACACTGCATGCGAGAAATCCCACCACCGCAGAATCGAGATTCCAGTGCAGTGTTTTGAAAACCAAACAATAGGTATTTTTAGCACGTCACAAGACTTCAACCTCTATGTCACACCTATTGCAGCTGCCCAGACCGGCTCCACCACCTGAAGATCACAGCGGTTTCTATTTCGCATGGCTTGAAATGCATTCCACGTGATGTAAGCCATCTTAATAGCAAAACACTCCCTTCGTAATGCATTTGTTCGTACTCAACTTACTTTGTATTATCATCGCAAGATGAGCCTGTGTAAAGCAGCACCACCAGTGGGATGCAAAGGTGAATTTTGCCTACTAATTGAAAAATAAGCACCACTTCCGATGGCACAAATGATGAGCACCCAAAAGAGAAGCACTGGAAGCAGTGCTTACGAAAGCTCGTACGTGATGCAAAATGTGTCTGCTTGGGCGCACCATCTCAATGAGAAGCGCTGAGTGAACACGGATCATGTGACTGAACATTCGCCACCTACTGTGGAGAGAAGCGATTTAGAAAGATGTGTCCCTCTGTCCTCTTCCTATTTGTACAAAATGCCTCCACCTGCTCAGCCGACTCGTTCCAAAGGCAAAACGACCTATGGGAAGGGATAAGCACAGATCCTCATGCCCTGTAACTGTCCTGCTTACAAGGAATGCAAGCCACTAATTATTTTATTGCCTGTGATCGGATATCTCATCGGCTTCGTTCAAGTGCCAGTGGGCCATATGAAGCAGAGTAAAACCTTGCAAGGACATTGATAGGCGTTGGGTGGAGAACAGTTAATGAGCCAATGACACCTAGGGGCATTCACTGATATACCAGTAAACCTGGCGACAAGGGGGCCGAGTCGCTAAATGTCGGCTAGAGATAAGCCACACATTGGCATAAGGCAGTGGTATTGACGCATGAGGTGCAAGTACATTAGAGCTACCCACCCTAGGCCCATCAGTAACGAGGCGAGATTATTAAAAACACCTTGAATTTTGAAGTTGGCTTCGGATAAATGCATAAAGAGACAAGGCAAACATCCCAAGACGGTTGCATAATTATTTGTCGAAATGACCCATTCGACCAATGAGCCTTTAGTTTAAGGGTGAGGGGCCTGAGATGTTTACTTTGCTTCTGCAATCTACCGCCCTGATTTAATACGAACATTTGGCACTCTAACAAATGAACCCACCTGCATCTCTCTATCCGCAGGCTAAGATGGGTGCCTTTTCTTTTGAAATGAGTAGTGTCTCCATCATGCCCTAGCCCTGACCCAGCATTGTAAATGTCAATTTGTGTGGTGATTTTGCATGACCACAATCGCTGGCTACCAATAACTGTCACATCCTTACTCTACCCAAAGCTTGAGGATGCAATGACCGCGCTACTGAAATGGTGTTCAGTAGACGCTGCATGGCAAGATTTATTTGGGTGATGGGGTGCTGGGGCTGGCTTGAGTCCCGAGTTTAGCGGGGAATCAGCAACAACAAAGCATCGATCTGGCGCTAAGACTGGGAATACACAGAAGATCTGTAATAGTTGCAAAGAGTCATGAGGTGGGTAAACAGGTGTCCATTGCAGTTGCGAACAATTCCACTTTGGATGACAAGTCACCGAATCGCTCATCCAATATTTGCGGCCACAGGAGTGGTAAAACCATGACGTACTCACGACTCTGGTCTCAGCTGTGGATGCAATCGCAGACTAGGTGATCAAGTAATTATTTACCTTCAAATCAATTCCTAGACTGAGGTCGATCCAATTTCTTACAATTAAACATTCTGCTCACTGTTTCTGGACTCCCTTTAAGCTCTCCACAGCACTTAAGCTACAGACAAGGCAGTGGAGAAAAGGGAGATTCCTATTTCTGTTGTTAGTGATGCTTGATAAACTGACTTCTCTGTCCCCCAGCACGATGATGTTGTGGGCAGTTGTTGGAAGGATTGTGGTTTTGAAGTTGCGTTTTGAGGCTACAGCAGTGATGGCTTGTGTAAGAAGTAGTGGACATTAGATTGTCACCAGGTGGAATATTAATGGTTCTAATTCGCGCGCGATTCCAGTCTATCAGTTCCGGTTTCACGAGGGCAGGGTAGTGCCTCAGGGGATGTTGATTGAGAGGTACTCCAGGTGTCGAGGTGTGGCAAGCGGTTCGTTGTGGAGGCGTTGGCTGCTGATATGTCTGTGCTGGATGGTATAAATATAAAGGTGTGGGTAGGGAGATAAGTGGGTGGATGTGTGATAGGGTGGGCGAGTGGATGATGGAGAGTCGGAGATTTGGTGCACATCTCTCCTCTCAGCCCCCAACTCACTTCCCTCAATGCACCACGTCCTTGCGTAAGTTTGCATTCCTTCTTCTTGTTCCCTTTTCCAACACTCTCCCCAACAACGATGACGTGCCTCACCCTCCTTCCCCCTCCATTCTGGCCATATTTACGGCTCTGGAGGCATCCCGCTCATCCACTTCCTCCCTGCACCCACTGCCACCGCTGACCTCAACTGTAATCTGACCGATTGTCTGATTCACCGACTCATTGTTTGGTCATTTGACATGACGATTGTTTGACTGATTGATCATTGAATGAGTGGTCTATCCACCTCTTTACTTCTTTACTCTCACATGGACTGCTTCGCTGCTTGACAGGTCGTCAATGCAATGATTTCGTGTTTCAATCGGTAGTTGCATTAAATCACTGGCGGACTGATCCGATTCGAGTGAGAGGCGAGAAAACAGCACCGACCCTCAAACATCCTCCGGTCTAGTACACTGCTGTAGCCGACCCATTGAAGAGGGTCGCAGTACAATTTCGCAGCCATGAGTGCAGCACTCTTCCACCCCTCTCTTCTCCAAACATGCCTTGTCAGGAGAAAATGAATGCGTGCACCGAGCACTGGCAGTTGGCAGGGTGCAACTGCAAACGCCACCAGCAACTCCTCGTCAGATGAACAGTAAAGAAATATGTGCGTTGTACCGCCAATAATATTGCATTTCGAGTCCTCATTCCTCCACCTGATTGTCCATGCCCGCATTTGCGTTTCGTGAACCCCGCGCAACTAGTTCTCTGAGTGTTTGATCGTAAAATTGCTCGGAGGGATCTCTGAAGTTGTGATGGCAACTACGGGACTCCGCCATTCCACCAAGTGCGGTGAGGCGACCTTCGAACTCTGTGTGTAACCCTCGTATTATGCCTCACGTCTTCTCCACATTAGTCCTGACGCGCCCTAAATCATGCTCAACTACCGTAACAATGTTTATTCGTACACAGTGCTACACTTCAGCTAAGCTGACATTATTTTGCCGCCAGATTACTCCCAAACACAAACCCCACGAAAATAATGCACAAGACGGTGTCACTTTGTCCACATTAAATCTCTACTTGACTATGATTAAATTACAATTTCATCGTTAATTCGGGAAGGGAACGCCGTATCTGGCAAGACCTTGCAGATGAATGTGGTCCCATTTCCCTACAAATTACAAAGCCTTACGAAGTAGCACTGTGGAAAGTGTTGCAGTGAAACGAAATGAGATGTAACCAAACTGTTATCCATAGGTTTAAACGAGTTCTTCAAATTTAGACCCATTCATGCGTGCATAAATTGTAAATGAATTGCAAAAGAGGCTGCAGAGCTTACCTATTGAGTTCCTATTACGAGAGGCTGCAATTGACACGCGGACGACGGGTGGTGACTGCAATTGAACTGCCATTCAAAACAGCTCGAAGAGGGAGGAGAGAGGGACATCCACGATTCTCCTCCTTTGACTTTTTAGCAGCAGGACTCTTAACTGGGGAGCCGGTAACGATGGACCCGGCATTGCGAATATGGAAACGCCAAGATAGACAACCAGCATTTATTAATTATTAACTGAACCAATGATTGGCCTAAACAAAGCATAGTTTTGCACAGTCGCAGGTACAGGTGGTGCTGCAGGTATTTCCACCGTACAGCTATCAAGTTGTTCTGTTTTTTATAACGCGCATAACCGCATCAGCATCATTCCACCTAACTGCTCACTAGTTGTAACAATCACTGGAATGCTTTCTATCATCTCAGGCGGGCTGCATTCTTGAAACGTTTTCTACCCAGTAGCTGATCAACATCTGAGTGATTACATGTGGTTCCTCCATAAGACCAATGGTTCTGTCAAGCAGATTCCCATATGCAAAGGCACCTTAGACTTGCCTGCATTAGCAGGCCCAGAGAGTACTACTTTGGCATCTTTTCCATCTACCGCGTCGCAAAATGTTTATCAGTAGCATTGACGCCATTTATAGCTGTGCTATCCACACTTAACTTCTCTACTGGTTGCTTTCTCTCTGCCAACACTAGTTTCCTATTTGGTGGTTGCAGGAAAGAGGTTGATCAGCGAGACGCATTTGTCTTGCAATTTTAACAGATCTCTTAACAATCTCAGTGCATGTTCAGCCAGCACAGACATGATTTCTTCCATCGAAAGGTGTTTCACCATAGAGTTCAATGAACGCACCTTTCTTCTAAGAGCTAAATCATTGGCTCTGTTTCTCCTTAACTCGCAAGGAAGAATGCTGCATTCGGTCCATTCCGTTGATATCAGGAAAACATCTATCAAATCGAGTACAACTTTGTCTCTGTCTTGCGTATGGCAGGGTGACGTTGTGCACCAATTGCTTGGTTGGTCATATGGAACTCATTAGGAATGTTGCATTTGGTGGTACCCAAAGACATGGTCCTAACAGAGTTTGTTGGCGATGATTTATGTGCGCGTGATCCTCATTAACTACGTGGTCAATATCGCCGGTTGTAGGCGAAGTGCCATAATAAGAATTGCATAGAACGTATTGCTGCGAGTGTACTCCTAGGCTCCAATGGCACAGCCACTCGAGAAGGGCCGGCAGCCAGCGCGCAGAGTGACCTTGGGTTGGGCCTAACCATTGGTATGAAAATGCACGCACATATCTATTTAGGCGGACCAATGGGAAGCAAAGTGCATTCCTATTGTTGGTGGGTAGCAAAGACGCAGCATTGACATTAATTATACTGTGCGTCTCAACGCTTCCAATGTAACTCAGAAGCAGCGCTGCCACACTCAAAGAGTGAATCATTTCCACTACACTGGTCATACTTGAGTTGTGAATGACACACTTCGCTTCAATCTGGAATCACTTCAAGTCATTCGTTTGAATTGTATACCAAGGACGAAATGCATAAGCGTATGCAAAAGGGCTCGTCAAATGAAAAAAATGACAAACAGTGCCGCAGATTCTATCCTTATTGGCAAGACAGAGCAACAGGGAACTCAGGATGCGTTACCGAATCATCTAGCATGCTTCCGAGATATCATGCATCCTTATGACATGAGAATCGCTGCTATCGCTAATGAAAAGAATTTAAACAAGCAAGAAAAAAATGCCGCAGAAACGGCATCGAGTTTGCCCATAAATGCAATCCCTCCAGTTCTGACTATCGATACGTAGCTTGCCATGTCCTTCAGGAATATCACAACTACGTAGATGGAAATGTCCTACAAATACTTTTCCATACTGCCAACACTAGGCCTGTACTTATGACTATTGAGCCTTCTCTACGACACACACCCTCTTGCATTGCCGAAAAAAACTTTTCCATTAAACCGCTTCATCAGAAGCGCTATAGCGTTGTCATACCTTTTAAGTAGGTCCTCTCCAACCATTCCTTCATTCTCCAAGGCACTGATGCCTCGCAATCCTTCAGAAGCACTGCTACATTAATCCTATAGGCTCGTGGACCTGGGCTTGCCTACGAGATGGCCGACCGTCGGAGCCAACCAGACTAAAACAGCAGTGCTTCTGGGATTCTGCAAGGCAGCAGCGCCCTAGCGATTGAGGGGATTAATGAAGAGGACCCACTTAAGAGCTATGACAATGCTACAGCGCTTTCAATGAAGCGATAAAGTGGAAGTCGTTTTTCACTGGTTACCACTTCAGTGCAGAGTTAACCTAAAAAGATACGGAAGAGCCCTCACGCCTATTTGGACTATGCACCGACAGGCTCACATACTCATCGCCACTGGGCTTGGGGGTCACATGGGGTAATCAATCTTGCACTAACATCAACCCCAAACAAAGAAAAGAGATTTTGCCACGATATTGAGCGAAGAAAGCTTTTAAGGCGAACCTAGCACCCAATTGATGGCGCTTGTAGGCTTTTGCATTCATTATGAGCAGGAGATCTCGTGGTCAAGTGATGTGAAAAGACCGAAAGTTTGCCTACACAGAACCCCAAATGCAATGTACAATAGCAAGGGCAGAAAAGGGAAGATGAAGATGAAAACCACGCTCCTGACTCCTAAGTGGGAGCAAGCAAATTGCATAGTTCGGTCAGCCTCACCTAGCAACTTATGTATTATCCAGAAACAAGCGGCAGCACAGAAATAGAAGAAGGTGGGACGGGTACCAGTGAGATCTAGAAAGCATAGCACGCTTCTATTGTATTTACCTTTTTCGCAGCACTAATATTCTTATAGGGCCTACCGAAAACAAGTTTAGCAATTATGTGGAGAAAGGAATTTCCGTGGTAGAGAAAATATAGACAATCCTGCATAAATCTGCAATTCAGAGCACGCATAAATTGGCCGCGACCTAACGCTTTTATTAGACTTCTCTCGGTTACCAATTTGCAAAGAAATCAAACTATGGCTTCGCCACTGATATCGCTACTTCCTCATAACCGTGTAACCAATTCAGGAACAACACATAAAAGGGAATATTTAATCATGAAGTGGGTCAAAGCTACCATTTTCAGAGCGTATAAGTGGGGTGACAAAGGCAAGAATGGAAAACTGGGACCTACGGTGAGAAGCCAAGTGAATCAAGCAGCCAACTTTCCAGAATGCCAGAACATAATTTAAAGCAAGCCTCTGAAGTCCGGGAAGCCAGACCAAATCGCACCAATAACCAGGAGCAAAAAGGCAGAGAACCGCCTTCATACGCACTTATGCATGACCGACAGACGGGTTTGTAAGAAAGACCCTATCGATTTTGTCCCCTGCGCGTGGGGATATTTGTCTGGTGGGCGATGGGTTACGATGGAGAACGCGTAGGATTGGAAATGTTGTCCGATGCTAGAGGCAGGGTCAGAACATAGGGCTTTATGTTGTAAGCAGAGTCAGAACATAGGGCTTTATGTTGTAAGCAGATTTCTAAAATCTACCACTGCTTTGGGAAAGGTAGATCTGCCAATGCTACCACCAAGACAATTTTATCACCAACAGCTTTTTATTCTTGAGGTTTTTTCCATTGAATCAAGAGTGATTAGTAGGCAGAGGCATTTTTAATCAGTAATGTAGTGAGCAGTAATGAAAGTTATGCCTGCTCATGGTTTATGTTCTTCTGGTAGCATATGGTACCCTTTCCGTCACAAGATTCGTGTTGACCGGCCAGTTTCGCCCAAAAGGTGCAATCAAACAAACACATTTCAAAGTATTCGTTTAATTTCTGCGTAAATCAGTAACCACAACATTCGCACGATTTTTTAGTCTGAATACAAATGCACAACAGTAGGTGATCACTTACGCAATGCAATTTGACATCTACTGTATGCAACAATCGGCCAGCGGTGTATGTAAAATTTGTGTCCATAGTTTTGAATAAGGAGCATTTTAAGACATCCTTGGGTGAAGGATGACATCCAGTCAAGTAAGCGAAATATGTCAGTGTCAACCCAGTTTCGATTTGCAATGCTGCTCTGAGGGATTGCAAATGCAGCTACAACCTGTGTTCTGCCATTTTCATAAATAAACACATTCAAATGAAGACTGTCAGAAAGACAGCACCTTAGAAGCTGGAGCAGCAATTTGATAGGCAGCTGGAGAAAGTAGTGGAAATCATGCATCAACTCGAGTCCATTCAAGCTGAGCAAAGTGATTGCCTCGAGTTACCTCTACTGCAGCCGATTACAGCTGGCCTCATTTTCAGCAATTTGTTCGATTTCCCATTCTGTTAAGTAGATCCGGTTAATACTTAAGCATGCAATCTATTTATCAAAGGCTTGACTGTGTTCTGCTTTATGTCGATTCCACATTTCTACGCTCAAGTAGGACAAATAGGATCAAATGGTACATTCAATATTGACCAGTATAACACTTGCTACCTTACAAATCACGATGTTCTGCAGAAATTTTGAATCGTAGGACAACAAACAGGTGGGCTTAAACATCAGATTTATCCTGCTGATTGCGGGAAAGCATTGATGCCGCACATTAAATACTACAGAATTACATCGAAAATTAATTGGTGACTCAACAGACGCCATTCCTCGTTAAGACAGCACGAAATTATTTTGACTCCCACCAATATGCTAACTTCCCACAACATAATATTTTTCAATTAATTTCTGGTATAATCTATTAGTGCGGGTGTCTTGAGTCCTCTCTCACCTAAATCACGATCATTACACTCTTGGATCAAGGATTTGCAATTTCACCTTTAAAGAACGATGATAATGACTTCTGATTGCAAATTCGCCACCTTCTCTGCTGTGTTTGCATGATTAGATTGCGTGCAACCGTTTTCGGACGTTATAGTTTTCTGTTTGCTTAAAGTTGCTGAACACTTATTAATTTTTAGGCTATTTATTGGCAATGTCTGGATAAAGCCAGCGCGTTCTGTTCTCTCCCTGATCCCATTCACTGTACTCGCGAAAGAGTCCCATGAAGTTTGATACCACTAGGGCCAAATTGATTGGTGCTTCCATTTGTCATAGCCTCCATAAAAGGACTGGCCTTATTCCCGCAGACTGTCACCTTCTGTCTCACCTATGGTACGTAAGATAAGATCCATACGGAGACTAGACATTCTTGAATAAGGTTAGTGGAATCTATTGCTTGTGCCATAGGAAAGGCTTTCCATTGCACCAAACTTTAGCTTTAACATGCATTCTCTTGTGAACACGGGTGGATTTCTTTGACTTACATGATGTCAAGAACAGTAAAATCAGTCGCTATTTGGTAAAATACATTGTAATTACAACGTCTTCGCCACCTGAGACCTCCATCAAACGCCCAGCCACACCTATTTGGGCTGAGAACAACTAGTGGAAACACCTGCACCTGAGCCATAGAACTTGATGAAAAACCGGCCTAACTGACGCATTTATTACCAATCGCCATACACTGGACTAGATTGTTGCGAAGACCTAAATTCTGTAACCACTGCTTTGAAAACAGTTGAAGTCTTCAAATTATGTCCTCAAGGTCAGTTTTACTTAACAGAAGATTAAATGTGACACGTTTTGCTTCCGCTGCGTTTTGCGATGCAATTCGCACGAAGATAGAGGGTGTGCCAATGGTTCAACTTATTTGACACGAAATTGTGGGAGGCGAAAGGTAGCGACCTGCAATTTTTTAAGGCAAAACATCCTATGGTGAGTGGAATTTAATGAAGGGCTTCGTCTCAGTCAACCTGGCTCAGCACTTTTCAACCTATAAAAGAACCCACGAAACTCAATATCACTTATAATGCAGCAAATCAGGTGAATGCTGAGTAGGTTATCTCTTTCCTTCCAGTTATCTGTCTTGTTTAAAATCGAGGTGGACTGACACAAAAGCATCTATTTATCATCCCTTCTGGCTTAAGATAACATTTGAGGCTCCTGCTCACATGATATTATCGCCTCGCAGTTGTCACTAATGCAATGTGTAAAGGAGGCTTCAGTGGATAGTGACCTGTTTAAAGTAATGGGACAAACGCCTTGTACACACTTAACAACTTAAGAGCTTGATGGGCTAATCCTAATCAAAGGAACATTCGGCTATTTACTCTGCGCCATTTAGAACTTTGCAGTGTGTACAGCTACGCGTTTGGAAACAATTGGTGAACTTGCAAGAGGTTGATTAAAAAAACGGAGAAATATCATAAACTGGGCGTCACAAATCTGTGCAACAGAATCCACAACTATTTCTTGCCTTTCATTTTAGTTGGGTTAGCTCGAATGAGCTCGGCCCTTTTAAAACTCCTGCTGCGTTTCACAAAACACCGGTCGGACCGCCACATCCCTCGACACAGGTTTTTGTATTATTTATGCACTTGAAACCCAACAATTTCATATGTGTAACTGTTTGCATGGCATGATATGAAGGCATTTTGTGGCAGTGACAAGTGACAAGAACGCATTTAAGTGCCTACTTTAACTTGAGCATTAGGAAGAAAGGTAGCTGCTGCCAAGCAATTGCTTTTCTAATGAGTGGGATGAGGCAGATTCAAGCCTGATAGCCAGATTTCTGCCACAGTAGATTTATCTGGCATTTTTTACAGAAGACATGCACGCACAGGACAACGGTTGAGGTGAAAGACCAGAGCAAACTATGCAAAGAATGAACTCGTGTGTTAAAGGTATGGCTAGCTGAAGTCAATTCACAGGTGTTTTATCAACCTGGAAGTAAGAAGGGACAAGATCTCGCATAAATAATAAGAACGAAATTATCATACATCGTACATCACAAAGTTAGAAGCTCCAATCACTCCTCATTTACAGCAACGAAGTAATTGAGAAGGTAAAGGGTGTTTTAAAGGACCCAAACGCAATCAACAAATTCATGCTACACCTTGATTTTTGCACGATATGTAGTTTGCTAAGGCGAATCTGCCAGAAAATGAAACTCATTTAGTTCAACCCATGTACTAAGTGGCTGCATTGGAAATTAACGGCACTTTGGGATTCACAGGACTTCAACATATCTGGGGTTGATTTCATTCCCTAACCAAATTGGTCGTGTTGAAGAAGATTTTTTAACAAGCAGCACCATATCATAGTTGACTGAGACTTGCATTGTCGGCAGCATCCATGAAATCAGATGCAATACCTTGACGTGTTGGAACAGGTGATACCTTATAATTTGCATCAGTTGGCTTACATGAATGTGGTAGATTGAATCCATTTATCACTAAATTGCTTCGCTATTCTTCCTACCCTTTGCTGCTGAGCTAACAAGTCAATTGAGAGGGCTTGATAACCACAATTTGAACAAATTTGCTCTCCAATCTGAGGCGACTCCTGTTCCAAAGCTTCAGTGGATACAATTTAACGTTTTGCACAGCCTCTGGAGTAGGTGCGATAACAAATCGCGCTGGCTGTAGTAGCAAGGGGCCATGATAAGACAGCACCAGGTCCCACTTTTGATGTTAAAGGATTGAGGACCCTCTTTGCTATGTTAAGAACAATGGTGAGTAAAGCGGACTATGCAAGATAATTGGTGTCTCTGCGTGCCATTTATTATGAGAGATCCGGAATCACTTGAGCTAGGCACCTGGAAATGTTTCCAAGATCAATTTCGGGCTCACAATGGCAATTAGGTAGGGATAGTTGACCCTTGAAATCTAGCACCATCACTTCAGGACGTTGGAGAGTCCGCCTCAAAGACCTGCACAACGGCGTCGGTTTGAATTGGCATGCAAATTAGTAATGAGCGCATCCCTTAGTAAATATTTTGGGCTAGTCAAGAGAAAAATAAGTATAGAAAGTGAAAGCCTTCACCTGAGAACGATCTCGAGTGCCTGGTAGGTCACCATACCGTCTCATCAATCTACTATACAGAAGGTATCTGGTCATCGACTTTTGCAATCATCTATCCCCTTAACAGCAACGCCGCAGGCAAATTTATTTTCTCCTTTATATTAAAAAAACAAGCCATCAAATCCAATCCTCTGCTAGCTCTTTTTCGGGTCGGATTGCCTTGCGAGGACAAGTACCGCAAAGTGTCGTATAATTGTTGTAGTGCATTTACCCTTATGAATTCGTCCTCCCAATTAGTCTTGAAGCAAATAGGAGGAAGCAAAGACTGCACATCTCGGCAACGATCAAGGCGTAAACAGCTGTGAAGTCATCCTCATGAACTCCTGGGGCAAGTAAATAAGTTTATTTTCTGGTATTTGGTATGTTGCCCTTGTCATACGTAATCTGAAGTTGAGCAATTAAATGTACCGTTGTGAAGCGTCTAATTTTGTTTTGCTCAAACATATTAAATATTTCGGTCTTCTAACTCACGCCTGTAACTCCCCCACGTGATTCTAACTCACGCCTGTAACTCCCCCACGTGACTTTTTATTCGACAGGGCTGTCAGTGTTAAGCCTGTTTGTAGCGGAGGAAAGAGGCAGGCACTAGCCAAGAACACTTCAGGTGCTGAGGGCAGAAAAGTACAAACGATATCTGCTACTCGATGCAGTATAATGTGAAGTGCCCATCTTAAACGACAATCCGTTCCTCATGCTGCGCTTTGGCTGAAGATGTGAGAGGGAAGCTCTTCTTTTCGTTATTTGTAGCCCCCGCACACCCTCAATTCTTATAGTTTTAAGCGTTAACTTTCATCCCCTTCAATACAAGCACTCCAAAATCGCCTAGATACATACTAAATCCTACGGACAGAAGAGATGTCACATGGAGCTGCATTGGACGAAAGGTCTACCAGAGGTCGCATTTGACTGCCTTTTCGAGAGCCTAAGCCACCTCTACTAGATGTTTTCTCCCCAAGCTGAAGATTTGGCTGATAACTTCCTCTCTTTCTACGCCTTTTTTCTGCTAAGTCATCATCGCAGTTGTAAGATATAACCTTTTCACCTGAAGGAAAAGCAGATTCATGGATTTCGTTGCTTTCAAGCTGACACAATTTCACATTCTCATGTCTCTTATAAATGCATTTTTAATTTAAACATGTTCTGCTTGCTCGAAATCAACCTTAGGCACTCCTAAGTACAAGTCGGGCATTTCTCCGATGTGAACTCTGTGCGTTGCTTCCTTAAATGCAGGATTTTCGACTCAACCGTGAACACGGTGTGTTCAAAGATGCAAACACCTCTCATATTTTTGTAAAGATGCATGTTTGATTCCATTTACTCATATGGTAGGCTGAGTTATATCTTCGCTACATTTAGAGGGAATTAAGTACTTTACTTCTCATTGCACCTTATAATGTCAACCTCCACTGCTCCCTTGAAGTGACGCGATGGACGGAAAATACTCCACTGCAGGTCGCAACAGATACGGCGNACCTCCACTGCTCCCTTGAAGTGACGCGATGGACGGAAAATACTCCACTGCAGGTCGCAACAGATACGGCGTTGTTAAGTAGAAATCTACCCGGAGATTTGAATCTAGATAGTGGCATCAAAGGTTGAAACCTCATTGCATCATAACGGGGTAAATTAAACAGCTAACCCACCGTCGGTAATCGAAGGACTATATGCTCTTAATAGGTAAATGAAATGAAGGCTATTCTACAGCAAAAAGAAATGTGTTTTAAGCTGACGCACCAAATATTAGCAATGCTGAGGCGGGGGAGAATTCGGGTATATAGGAAGCAAGGTGAAATACTACCAAGAAAAATTCGTAGTTTGCACTTGACACAATGCATTTTGTATTGTAGGATTAGGTCAACTCACCCATTTGTTGCGACTCCACACAGAGACTGAAAAAGTAGTCCATCAGTGTGGATCCATCATTCAGGCAAAGTGACCGCCCTAAAATATAACAACAATCTCTATTTCCCGAATACGTCTGGTAAATATGTACCCATCTCACAAGTTAAGCTATCGTCCAAATAACTATTTAGCATCGCTAACTAAAATGAATTTTAAGCATTGCCTAAAAACGCAAAAGCTTAATCAAAAACAAGGAATGTGAAACAACTTCCCGTTGTGACAGATAAGCCTGTGGAATAGAAGGCAAGAATAGAACCGATAGCAGCACCTGCAAGGAACGCACGCAAATCGTCCCAATTCTGCAAAGGAAGGAAGTTCAAATACCTGCTGCATAGGGCATCCTAAAAGCCCTCCAATTTGGAAGGCCAAATAGGTAGGGACCACATAGCAAGGCAGTGAAAAGCACTTGCCTATGTGTGCCAATTCGAAATGGGTATGATGTTGGCTATGGCATCTGAACTGTCGGAAGCAGATCGGACAAATTACCGTCATGGTATGCTGCGACGAATCGAGGGAGCAGAAGTGCCGATGTGTTTGCGATGAATCGACTTTTTTTCGCATCGAAGAGTCTTGATCGCTAAAATGCGTTCCCGCTAAAGGTGAAGTGCGCTCCAATAGGCAGATTTGGTGATACAATGACCCTAGGCCCTGCTGAATACACGCGTAGCTGGTTTGCATGAGCTTGCCTTGGACAAAGCGAAGAAACTTACCACCCACTATACGAATCATTCACCAGGACCCGTAAATAGCATGTCTCTTCTAAATGAGGTGATTAGGGATTGCAAAGCTGAAAACTTTGTAAAGGTTTATAGGTAAGCGACGAGCTTAATTGATTTTGTCCATTTTACTTGGGTGAGCAATGAGAGTAGAACAACTGGAGACCTCTTGAATGTAGGGAAGTATCAAATGCCAAATTTCTACAGCACTCATCAAATGTTATGATCAATCTACGTATGATGTAAAATGCGTTGCGTGTACATCGACTGCTGTCATGGAAATTTGTAATGGGAGGTGATTTCTGGGTACCAACTTTTGTAATATAATTGCCCGAACCATACTTTGTGCCGAATATACGGCACGCGCATCGTTCACACCAATCTACACCTGTACATAGCAGAGTGATTTGGCCTTGTGTGGTTAGGCATCTTTGAAATTTAATGCACATCAGATTACAATAAATATGAGAATCAAGTTGCGCATTCAGATGGACATGCACGATGGAGCCTCCTTGTTTCCCTTAAAAACCCACGCCTTTCTATTAACTACCAAATTATCATCTTTTACAAACCATCCTTATTTCAAATAAACAAATATTTTACAACCAGTTTTCTTTTGTTTTTTTTTAAAAAAGGACATTAAGATCTGAAAATAACAGCAAATGAGCATTGGTAATAAAAAATCGGATGTTTTTATTAACTGTTTATTCGATGAAATGCCTTGTAACGGAGCAATAAATCTGATATTTTTTGCAAGTTTTTCAATTTACTATTAGCTGCCAAGATATCAATTTGCAAAACCATTTTGCTTTGTACGAAGCTTACGTGGGATAAATTTGGACATTGTTCATTTTCAGTTTTTCTGGCACCCAAACATACCGTAGAAAATGTGGCGACCCTCACCCAAAAGGCACAGAGATGGGATAACGTGCACTTTTACCCATTTTACCTTCTCAACGATGGAAAACAACCATTAATTATTGTGGGCATGCCAACTTGAAAAGCGCAAGAGGAAACGCTTAAGCTCTGGAGATGAAAGACGTCACTAGACACCTCGTTGAATGACGCTGCCAAGCAAGACACATCAAGTTGAAACAGTTTGATATTAATTTGTTTGTGCTTTGTGCATCTGTGTTATCTACCTGGAGTTCGTTTTACCAGCTGAATAGTGACAACCCTGGCGCACTGGGATCTGAAGTCCGTTGAAGCTTAATCGACCCATTATCTTGATAAGAACAAATTATTTACTTATCCGAAGGTCTTTTGTCCCCAAGTCTCCTTTTAACTAGAGTGTCAACAATGCAGCGTAAAGCAAATTGGACTTACTGTTTTGTTGGCGAAAAACCACTTTGATTTACTTCTATCGAATAACTTTTGTCATGCTTTTAAGTCTTGATAGATGGGAAAGTAAAAACACGATCAGTCGTAATGAACTGGTCTTGTAGGAATCACCGCTGCTTTGGAGCGTCA
>LWMK02000562.1:0-45801 GCA_001693075.2 Taenia saginata
AGGTATTCGAGCAGATGGTTGAAGGCATGTAATCAGCATAGTTATTGCTTAGACGCCACGTCTGTCCCTAGATGTGGATGATACAACGGGTGGTATCACGTAGCCACTAAAATTCGTGTAACCCACGTCATTTAAACTGGGCGACATGCCACTTCTCGTTGTGTTGCCACAGCAATAGCGTCAGTCAAATCTTCCCTCTCCCAACTTCCGAATCCGCTAACTCTCGTCAGCTCTGTCACGCGGGCTATCCGTGGACACATTTCGCGTTAATAGCAGACTATTCCGTACACTCCCTTCGTCTGCACCTTTCCGAAGTGCGCCTCAAGCTATTGCCGATTACAAGGGCCAAAGTAGCCTTTATCAAATTTTCCCACCGAGGTCTCTTCAAGACCAAAATCACATGAGAAGAGACCTGCGATCCCCACCTGTCCACAATGCAGCCATCATGCCGAATGAGGAGCAGGTTCGCAAGCATGCAGTGCACATCACAATTGGCATTCGTTTAAAATTTAGCGCTACTCAAATCACTGAGAAGTCGTCTCAGCAGCTGGTGATCAGGACCCTACTATCTTTAAAATCACATTTCAGAAATCTTGGATCTCTTTGAGGGTTGTTATAAGTTTTGGGCTATGTGGTTAGGGTTAGGGTTAGGGTCACGTCAATCCACCTCTACCTACCACAGCAGCATAAAGCAGTCTGAGAATCGTGTCAACTGTTCTTAGAAACAATCCCTCCCATTTATTCATGTGTTATCTTTACATACTGTAGGATGCACCCGTCGCGACACCGACACCCAAGATTTTCGACTGACGACATCTCTTCACATCCAGAAAGGCATATCGGGAATATCGTCAGGTATTACGAGTCACAGTAGCCTCCGAAAGCTCTTCACTGGCATGCGAGGGGGTGTAAGTCAAGAATCATATAGTTGTGCCTCTCTTTCCTACGCCCGTCCTTAGCGGTTCATTACCTGGGCGAATCCTAAATGTCACGCACGAAGAATTTGAGTAACTGCTGTAGAATGTGCAAAAACACGCCTTTGTTTGGAAGCCAATATCATTCATGTGAGAATTGGATGCATCCAGGTGGAAAGACAAACGACTTGGCTGAAGGCATTGGGAGAAGGCGGATGAGAGTTTAGCATTGCTGAGAGTGAGCATCACTGCCACAATAAAGACGAAAACTCTTTTCATGCTGATGGAGATCCTTGGGGTCACTGCAGCACTAATCACAGAGATGTGGTGGGAAGTAGAGGTGTCCACGCCAAGTCTGGTGCCGTTGGCATCTCTAGCCGTGGTGGTCACATTTAAAAGAATGGTGACGATGAGGATGATGACGACCGCGGTGGTAATTGAGTCCTCGACGGCGACGAGTATTGGTAGGAGACCACTCACCTACGTGCAAAACGTAGCATCGTCGCCTATTCTATTCTCATCACATCGTTGTATGATGACGTAGACAGGCCTCTGAAATCGATGTGGATAGCTGGATCATCCTCTTTTTTGGCAGACATTGGTTCGGTTGCGTTTGCTGTCTAGCACGAGCCAGGTGTTGCCACCTGCGCCTTTCAACTTTGTCGTGTACCTTCATTTAGCCGCAGCGCATGNCACGAGCCAGGTGTTGCCACCTGCGCCTTTCAAATTTGTCGTGTACCTTCATTTAGCCGCAGCGCATGCCTATGGCTTTGTTGACCACAACCTTCACTGTGCTACCTGTGACAATTTTGAACGCTGACGCCTGTGGATGCATAGACTGTAGCATTGCACACGTGAGAACACTTGAGATCAACCACTGCATTCGCTTCTGACTGAAAGCATTGGTAACGAAACCAGTTTTACTAACTTTCGGGCGTCTGTAGATTCATTTGCAGCAGTCGTTGATTCTTTGAGGCGTTGAGACAGCATTTACCTTTTCAAGCAGGACAGCATTTTCAGCTGATTCGGGCGACTCTTATTTGCAAGGAATCGCGTAAGAGGCGCGAACCCACATCTAATGGCTTATGCAAAATAGGGGAGACTTTAACTTGGAGACTTGAACGCTTTAAAATATAACATGCGCCTTCCACAAGAAGCTTTGTACAGTTGATTGGAGTCCTACGGCACTTGTTCATCATTCGTCTAGCTGACTAACTCATCGTTGAGCGGGTGTGTATTGAGAACAAACTAATCGCTACTATAGAACATTTCTAAGGTAGAAGTAGGTAGGTGGATGGAAGTGAAAGGACAGATAGACCTATTGGAGTGATTACTTTCCTCTCTTGTTGTCATATTTCACTTCACAATTATCCCACTCCATCTCTCTTGCCATCACATGCCTGTGACACATTTCTGGCTTTCCTTGCACCTCTAAATTAACGCACGTTTATTTATTACCTCATTTAATTATTTACTTATTTCTTTTCTATTTTTTGAATCTCCTTTTTTTCTTTCTTCCCTCTCTATTTCCTTCTCCCATTCGTTCTTTTATTTTCTCTTTCAGTACACCTCCTCCTTCATACCGTCACGGCCACTTACGTGCCAGTAGTAGCGATGGTAATCGTAGCAGCAGTAGAGGATCCCCTTCGTACCTTTATTGCTTTCATGCAATACTCTTTCTTTCCTTCACTTTCTTTCTTAATCTTATCTCCTGGGTTGCTTAATCATTTCTCTTTTCATTGCATTTGTCTTGAATTGTCCTCTTCTTTTTAAGTACCACGCACCAGCTACTAACATTCAAAGGGTTCCTTCCTCCGTCTCTTTCATTCCCACTGTTATGCCTGACCCTGCCTCACTCCGCCATCCACATATTTCCCAAAAATAACTCAATAAAAAGGAGAGGGTCCTATACACTCCAGCTGAACCATACTCTCGGATTCATCAAACCTTATTCCACTACGTTTCCACTTTATCCTCCCCACCGTCACACACATGTGGCACTTATTTATCTATTCACTTTTGCCTTACCTGCCTCTTACCCCCTACCTCACTATTAGTCGAGCAACATTCTCTCCCTTTGTTCATCCTTCCTTTCTCTTTCTTCGCTATCTATCTATCTATCTATCTATCCATCTATCTATCTATCCATCTATCTATCTATCCATCTATCTATCTATCTATCTATCTTTCTTTCTTTCTTTCTTTCTTTCTTTCTTTCTTTCTTTCCTTTCTTTTATCTCTTCGTCATCTACTTTTCGATGCCTTTCGTAAGATACAAGTATTCACCCCCTTTCCTCATGCATTCATTCATTCATACTTGGCGCACCGTTTTGTTTATTTCATTTTCTTTCTGCTGCTTCCTTTCAAACAAGCAAAAGAGCTGTTTGTTTAAGCGATTACTGTTCCTTTTTATAGAGCTTTACCTCACGACTATCGCATTTTATCACATTTTCGCTCACATGTATTAACTCTTTACTATTCTTTCCCACTTCCTTTCATATCCTTACCAATGCTACTGCTGTTTTAAGTCTCTTACGTACACAGGCATAGCACTATCTCTTCTTTGCCATCACTAACCTCCAGTCCATCGACTAAGACAAAGGCTCGCCCTACTTTCACTGCATCCCTTCTTTCCACCTTTCTTCCATTCGTTCATCGATTCATCGCAAACGTCTCGATATCTTCCTCTTCACCACTCATAGTTTCGATATTATTTTAACACATTAGCTAGCTGCAAAAGATCCTCTGCATAAAAGAGGGGTCTACGATGGCAGCCAGTAGATCCCACATACGTATTTCTTCCCATTTAGTTCCTTCCATTTGCCTCCTTTTCCACATTCCCTTCTTCCCTTGAGCATTCCTTGCGAAAATTAAGTCTTGTTTCCTCCTCATTAGGCCTGCCACTTTTTTCTCAACTCGCATCTTCCAAGTAGTAAAAGGCTCTGCTACAAATATTCCATTTCCTTTCCCTCCCACTTACTTCTTCACCCGCATGCACATGCTACTGGTCGTCACCCCATTGTACCACAACTACTACTTATAGCCCACCAGTAGAGGCCCTTCTCCCCTCCAATCTTCCCACTTTCATTCATTCCTATGTTTATTCATTGTTGGTGTTTTGTTCTCCTTTTTTACTTCCCCATCTCTCCTTTTCTGCCTCCTTCAAAGAGGTAAATTTCGCAAACAAATCACGTCATAGTTCAATCTTCTCTACCGTCGCGTACTTGTAACACACGGTCATTCATTCATGCATTGTTCGTGTACTGCTTTCTTTTTTACCTTGGCCCTTTCACTTTTATTCTGCTCTTCACAGAGCTGAGTGAGAGCGAAGCTGCTCCTTTATCTTCAGTTACTGAATAAAAGGGTGCACAGTAGGCTTAGCACTTGTGCCTCCCTCACTTGCCTTCAATTGCTTTGATCGAAAGAAGTAGTAGTAAGTGGGGGCCAACTATGCTGGCAATATGTTAAACGGGTGGTGCTCCTCATTCGAAGGCTGATAACAACGGATTTGCATCAAGGAGTACGCTAATGGACGAATTAGTCAACCACATCTATTTCTTAGGTCTGTCTTTGCCATCATGAAAAGATAGCACTCTTTGTCTCTTTGACATTGACCCAGGCAGGTACGTATTCTCCTAACAATACTCGCCACCGCAGAGTCCTCATTCGCCACCGCGGCCATCATCAGCCTCATCGCGATCATCTTGCTCGAAACTACGACTGCCGCAGCTGGAGATGCCAACGATGCCTGATTTGGCATGGACGCCTCTACTTCTCTCCACATTTCTGTGGTCAGTGTTGCTCCAACCTCGAGGATCTCCATTAGCACACGAGGAGTATTTGTCTTCATTGTTCGATCTCACCCGCCTACTCTCTCCACCCTCTCAGCCAGGCTGTTTGTCTTCTTACCTCGACGCGTCCAATTCTTGCTTAAGTGATATTGGTTTTTAAACGAAGGCACATTCTTGCACACTTCACAAAACATGCAACAATTTTTTTTTGTGTTTGCATGCGCCGAAGACGAGCAGCGATGAAGTCGAAGTTGCAGAATGCACAAATCATGATCTGATGACTTAGTGGTGATGCTGACGGACAGCAATTCACCCTGTTATTGTGCGATCCACGATTAGGGGTCTAGTTTGCCCCCTAGCTCATGCATTATGCAGTACGAGGGCTGTCGCCTCTAATTTGCTCTGGCCTCCAAGTCATGTAATCGATTTGTCACTACTTCCCGCACTGGGTGGATTGATGTTTGTAACTGGGTAACTGGGTCACCGCCTTGACACTTCACACGACCCCCTCAACACAACGATGTTTTACAACAAAACCCTGTAAAAAACGCGATCATTGACGTGTTGTAAGCAGGTTCTTAGAAGTCATTCGCTAGAAGTGAGGGAGGGGAGAATGAGAGAGGGAGGGAGTAAGTGCACCCTCACTTCACTGTGCTGGTCACGTTAGTGTTCGGTATTTCTTCAACTTCAAGTCCCTTTCTGATTACCCTTGGATGTCTACGCCGTGGGTTGCATTCTCCTAACCAGACCCACACTTTGTTCTCTCGTACAGAATGTGTCATTCCTATCACTGAGCCGCTGTTAGCACGGTGACTGTCGAAACGTGATCATGTGACTGGGTTGCGGGTGGTGAGTCACTGGGGCAGGAGGAGACGAAGGCATATCAATCAACAGTGCGGAAAGGGGGCACAGGGGCAGAAGGCGGCTAAAGTTTACCGACTATTTGTGTTCACCACACTCCCTCTACTACTCTTTTTCTTCACTTAACTTGACTTTCCACCCATCCACCCACAGAATTAGTGGTGAGAGCACCTAATGTAAATCGATGTGGAGACCAGGGTTGGAGGTAAGGCAGGGCAACAGTTTGGTGGTTTTTTAGGTGTGCGTATTGTAGATGAAAAAACAGGGGGAGGAGGATAGGAAGGAGTATGAGAAGGGGAGGGACGGCATTCCTACTTTTCTCACTATGGGTGGCAAGGTCTATAACTGCTTGGACGCATTCAGCTTAGCAGCAGCAGCGATGAGCGTTAAGAACACATGCCATTAAGGCAATTGGGAGAGCAATATGGAGGAATCAAGGGAAGGTGAGAGGGAGGGGAAGAGGGAGGGAGGGCAAAAAAGATGTATGTTTTGAGATCTCGAAAAGGCAAGCACTTTTGGCGTGCGAGAATGCAGCAATTTTGAGATGTCCGAGAAGACAGTAGACTGGTGGATGGCGGATACTTTCCGAGCACACGCCTTATGCAGCCGCTAAGGTAATATAAGGGGAATGGCGTATGGAGGAGGCAGTACTAAGTTGGACTGATGGATCGAGAGATTGACAGGTTGGCCGGTCGGTCGTTGGGTCGCGTGAACCAACATGATCGCTAAACCAGAGGAAAGGTTGCAAGTAGACAGTTTTTAAAGCTGTTGAAACCTATAATAAGCTTGGCAAAGACCTGCATACCACTTACTGCATCATCACAACTGCTTGACAAGATTGCTATGGTTAATATTTGATTCGGCTTATAATGTCTTGCACGTAGTTATCGATCCATCAGGAACACATAACAGTTGTAGTCGAAGATGCATGGTCATTTACAGCCATCAAAAGCAGCTTGAAATGTGTCCGAGAATAAATACGGTATCATTTTGCAAGCAATAGACGAAATATCTTACTTGCAGTAATCATAGTCTCAATCCGTGAGCTCAGACTAGTGATGCCAGCACAGCACTGGAACGGCCAATTTAGTCAACTCAACCCTGCTTTTTAATAAGAAGACGTAATTTTGACCTTTTGGATTCTGAGGTCCCCAACATGTCGTGATGCGATCGGCCCATTTGTCCTATTAATATCCATGTTCCACACTGACGTGCACCATGGTGCTACTGATGAGAAATCAGTAGCATCGTGCCATGAGTATACGTGTACATATGCCAACCGCCACGCTTTTCTCCCTTGACTAACAACCGCCCAGAGGATGCAGCCCTCACATACATATCAACTCGCCTTAAAGGAAATGGCACATCCAACTCAGTCCTTTTTATTGCGATACCTAGGCACAGCTATTCCCGGTTATTCATTTCTGAGGCTCCGCGTCTCCGAATTAGCAAATGACAAATGCTTGCCCTAATGGGAGGCAAAACGGGCGCCCCCTATTATTGTCCTATTTGTGAGTCAGGGGACCAGTCAGTCAATCGGTCCATCTTTTGACGGAAGATGAGAGTGAAATTGATGGGCTCTCCTGCATGCACATGTCCAGTTTACCATGAATCCTTAGAGAGGATACCTCGTAATTAGCCCTCTAGAAATAGATATTACTGTTACACATTCTAAAAATACTTCTCACTTGATCAGATGAAGCAATACTTTCACCTTAGATAGATTCTTTGCTTCACCGATGCCGAAATGTTAACCTGCGTTGGCAAAGACGCCACGGTGTTTCAGCAAACACCTACTCGAATTTATGAACCCGAGAGACTATGGGTGGTGCCTTATATCTCTCACTGTCAAGAGGTAACGCTACTTCTATTGAGCCCTTCTTCCACTTTCATCCCGAAGACGATAATGTCTCCTCGAGCTAAAGTGGAGGAGCTGGAATAAGGGATGCTAATTGCTACTTTTAAAAGAAGCGAGTGATTCCACCTCTTTGGCTCTTGCATCTCAGTAAAATGGTGTTCTGCCTAGNGAGCTAAAGTGGAGGAGCTGGAATAAGGGATGCTAATTGCTACTTTTAAAAGAAGCGAGTGATTCCACCTCTTTGGCTCTTGCATTTCAGTGAAATGGTGTTCTGCCTAGCTCCTTTAGCTCGTCGATCCGAGTGCCCATTACTTCCGAAGGAGGAATAAAGGCTCAGTAAAATGGTGTTCTGCCTAGTTCTTTAAGCTCTTCGACCCGAGTGCCCATTACTTCCGAAGGAGGAATAAAGGAGGAGGTACACCTTTCCCTATTCACTCAACATGTCCATTGCCTAGGCCTTTTCAGAATTTAGTGATTGCTATCATAGTAACCGCATGATGAATTGGTATTAAATAAATAGCTTCGGGCATCAAATCATACCTTTGTCTGAGCTGTAATGTACTGATGTAATGTGAAGAAAAGTGTGTGTCAAAAACGCTGTGCCAATGAGAGGCTAGTGCTATGGCCTTCCAGTTCGAGTTAGGTGAACAGACCACTAGTCGACTACTCACGGTGGTTGCTCCAGTGGATCGCCACCTCGGCTGCCATCACGAGGGGACCGGAGCTTATTTACTGCCACTATATTATCCATCTCAGCACTTCCTATTTACGCACCTCGGGGTAAAATCTCGTGCACCCTTCTAAGAACCTACAAGATATGGCTTTTTAGCAATAAAAGTTCTCGCACAACAGTTTGAAGGTTGTAAGTGTACACTGAACATTAGCACTTTGTCCGAAACAGATGATATTGAAGCCATCAAGGTGAGATTTGTAAATAAAAGGCATCAGCTAGCGGGATGAGAGTGCCATACTTCAACTGGTCTGGAAGATGTGGAGCCATTTTCCCAACTTTGGTGATAAGTCATGCTAATTGCAGTGTGGCAAACCTGGCCTCTTCTCAGCTACTCTTTGTGCTGTTTGGGACTGATCAACCTTAGCATTTCACAAATATCTGTCATAAGGTCTTAACGTTATCATTGCTCTCCATCCTTTTAACTCTGTGCTTCAACTTTTCCCTAAGGCAAACGCTGCCTCACACAGTCTGAAATCAAACGAAAAACGCTGCTTTTACCATCTTATTCATGAGAGACGTGGAGGTTTAGGAAGAGCTTGAAGCCCACAAGACAGCTTTTTGTGCTAATTTGGGTAAAAGCTGTAGACGTCACCATCAACTCCTTCAAAGTCTAACTGGCTAAGTGTAAGCACTATTTACCTCTTGACAAACAACTTGTAGAAATAAATTGGGAAATTAAGCGACACTCTCCAATCAAATGTGACTATCATGAGAATCCCGAGCAGAAAGTGTAAGGATCTTATCTCTTCTAATGCGGCAAGTAAGCATAACGCAGTGGCAGGATGTGAGGCCCTCGTTGTGTTCTGCTTCTACTTCATAAAAAAAGATTATAAACGGGTTGAGCGTGCAGCATGAAAGGATTTCACGTGGGAAGAAGCGGCTGGTATTGGGATGGAGGCGCAAGCACCGTGGAAGGCACCCGCATTGAAAGCTGCTTGCGCGCCCTCTGTAAGGAATTGTCACCATCCGTAAGACTTACCGTGCCGAGGCATCTCATAATTGCCAGCCGCTTTGCTCGATGTTAGATTTGTAGGAGGATATTTGCGGTGACGCTGAGGTCCGTCCACCACTACACTCTGGTTCATGTACTCAATCACAACTGCAGCCTTTTGCAGCCATGACGAGAGGGACTAAGCCAGCCCGCAACTTCTGCTTTACAATTCCATGGTCCATGTGTTTGAATCAACATGCCAATCGGCTTTTGATGGCTGCAGTCGCTCGCACAATCTTTCACGCTTTTTCGAGTGGGCAGGGGCTGGAATTTGGTATTTTTCTCAAGATTAAAACAAACAAGGTAAATTCAGGTTGGCCTATGAATCCAATGATAGTAGCCTTTGAAATTATAAAAGGTAAATCTTGTGGCATTTACTATCGCATTAAGAAAACCAACTTAATTCTACAAAAGCTCCTATTGCTATCAAATTCTGTTCATAGATTCCTTTGCTGNTCCAATGATAGTAGCCTTTGAAATTATAAAAGGTAAATCTTGTGGCATTTACTATCGCATTAAGAAAACCAACGTAATTCTACAAAAGCTCCTAATGCTATCAAATTCTGTTCATAGATTCCTTTGCTGATTCAACTGCAAGGCTTGCATAAAGCAGCGTGGCTTACGTCTCTAAGGTCCAACTTCAAAGACATTAGTAATGGAGTGTAATGCTTGGTGGTGCACCAGACACCAATAAGGCAAGCAAAACCTCTCTCATTTAATTCAGCACTAGACATCGTCTTTCAATAAGAATGTTGGCACAATACACGAGAGGCTTTTGTTATCTGGTCAAGGAAGCCATCAAGTTTCTGCGTGAGAACATAGTCGGATGCTGTGAAAACCCCCTATTCCACCTTCGAAAACGGGTTGTCAGGATAAGCGCAATCAGATAATGTATGCTGTTGTTGTAGGATCATGTGTTGAGCTTCTTTGCGTCATGGTTTGTGCTATTTAAAAATGCAATATTCTTAAGGTGAGGCATATTTATCAACCTGCTTTAATTGACCTGCCAAATTTAAATATAGTCATAATTAGTGAAGTAAAATTTCGGTACTTTCTTCTGAGCAGAGATGAATATGCAATTCGTGTGCAGACTAGTACGATCAACCACAATGTGTAGCTTGTTTCCTACCTTCTGCTCACTACCCCAAAAAGTCTTTCATGAGAGTACCAAATGTCACCTACCCCATCTCAACCTCTCCCTTCCGTCTTCCGTCCAAATAAATAGGCTATACGTGGTCATCATGAGTACAAACATTGCCAAGTTTGGGTCTCAAACACACCTGATTGGTAAACGAGTCCAAGTTTGAGTGCAAACACAAGTCCATTGTCGACTCAGAGTCTATGATCTACTTGCACCCGCCATGCATTAGGGCTGACCGTGGCTCTCGACCCTCGGACTTCTAAGTCATCATCAGTAGACTCGCATCCTGCATCTCTACTAGAAGCTGTCTAGTGTGGAGAGTGGGAGTTTGAAACACCACTATTTCTCCGGGAGAATTTGAATGACAATCTGTTGGAATAGAAAAACTGGGGTGCGCTGGCACGGTAGTCATGATGTATGGCTGGACAAGCATCTTAATCTGCTACACTTTCCACACCACCCCTCTGCTCTTTTTAAAATACTTCTGATACTTGTCTGCCATCACGAGAAACGAATTGACTGTCTGCTCAAGAGCGGGCTTACATAAAAAGAGAATTGCAGTTTTCGTCGTCTGTAATCCAGCAATCATTTCGAATGAGAAATATGCCCGTAAGTACACATCGCATTTCATGGTCGACATAATTGCCAAAACTGAGTTGCGACCACTTTGTTTGGAAGTCGCATCAACGCTAAGTGCATGAGACTACACCACATGTGGGAATCGCAGGTCTAAGATTTGGACAAATTTGCATACTAGCCAAATCGTCAACAATGCTGCTGCCCTGATCTTTCTTGGAGGCCAGTCATTTGGGCCACTTTTAAAGAGAGGGTATCACGCTTCCCAATTGCACCTTGTGGAAGTCTTAATCAATGCTTAGTAGATCCCAGAAGAAGAGCAGGTTTCGAGTGAAGGCTGACTGTAGGTGACGTCGAGTTAAGGGCAGCAGTTAGTTTGACGTAATTCGAGAAGCAGCAACACTTGTGGTAGTGTGGAATACGAATGAAGTCCCACTACGTAACTGATCGTCGAATGCAATGCATTGTGAAGCACTGCAGTGAAATCCCACCCATTCCAGCTCATCTCATGCCACTGCACTCATCCACACACGGTCCATGGATGCATTAGAACTACCCTTGTTTCCAATATATATATTCTGCACCTCTCATTCTGCAAACACCTAAATAGAAAGAAAGGCGTCCATTGGGTTTCCTTGTTAGTCATGCGCTTCCGCTTCAAGCACAAATAGGGCGGTTCATGTATTACGATACTGCTATTGGGGCTTTTAGCATAAAAATTGAACCACAAACACAACCTATCTATGGCACTGTTGTACGAAATTTCGAGGTAGGAATTTTTCGTGTAGAAATAAGTATGCAGTGGATTGGATTTGCGGGAGAGCGTGTGGAGGATCCACATGCTCAAACGCCATCCCCTGTTGAGATATTCTCTGTGGGTGAATCCACCTTCATGTTAGCGCTCCAAGAATGCTCCGAATTAGTAACGACTCATCCTTCCCAATGTTCTTTCCTAATCATCTCCGCAAAGTGCATTATAGACAGCAATGCAGCCTTAAATTAAAACCGGTTTTTCATTCCTTGTTTCTCAAATTCAACATTGATGATTGCAAGCATGATGCTAATCTGAGGCTTTTGATGGTGAAAACCAGTTTGGAATGACCCCAGCTAGTCTTCGCATGCTAATCGGCTCAAACATTGAGGTGACATCACAATAAACAGCAAAAATTATCGCGCAGGGAGTGATGCTCCCAATCACTCATTCTCAGGATTTTACTCCATTTCAGATAATTTGATTTCATTCAAAAGCTCCCCAACACTTTACTTAAAGTTCGCAGACTTCCTTACCCAATGCGTATTGTTCCAAAACAAGAATCCATTCAGGCAAAATCATGTTCGAGATTTTGGTCACAACCCAGCAAGTTTTGATTCATTGGGATGTCATATCACGAGCTGATCAATGCTCAGGATTCAACCATATTGCGATATCGCATGTCTGGCACTTGAGTTCTATCGGAAAGTAGTTGGAGGTGTTGAGTTCAGAGTTTGACAGGGATTCATGTTATAGTGCGCGCAATGGGGATGTGGTTGCACAGGCTTTGTCAAAATCAAAAGCATGAGGTCAGTGCCCTTTTATGAGAGACCATACATAGGCCGACAACCTTGCATTCATTTGAGCCCCAAGGTTAGGATCGTCGTCTGCGAGTACAGCACTACAGCACACATTGGAGTTACCAACCTGCATATCTCATTTGGCATGCCTTAGCTCCACAGTCATGCAGCACGATCTCAGCTCGTGCGTGCCTGTTTTATCGGCCTAGACATGAACATGACATCACGACCGCAGGGTGCAAATTGTGACACATGTGGGTGGATGCACCGCACCAGAAACAAGGACAACTTCTGGTTAATCAAAAATGGTTTGCTTTAAATTGGACTGATTTCTACACGCAGGAAGACTTCTGGTTAATCAAAAGTGGTTTGCTTTAAATTGGACTGATTTCTACACGCACTGATGACATCGCAAGCCTCCTTATCACTGCATGCGCTATTTATCTGACCTGAGAATTGGACGCACTGATGACATCGCAAGCCTCCTTATCACTGCATGCGCTATTTATCTGACCTGAGAATTGGAAGTCTCTCTAATGCTGTGCGAACCCTCGACTTTAATTTGCATTAAGCCTTACTCGTTACTCACTGTTTGAAATGCGGATCTACCAACACAAATTGACGTGGTTCCAAAATACAAAATATATTTCGGTGCCTTGAAAAAACCGTTCGTACTTCAGTAGAGCGTGAGAACTATCACAGTGACACATCACGCCGAACAAGGTTTGAGGTCTGTGCATGTGTGTTGGTCAGCTTTCAATGCGTCAGTGGACTGCGTGGGTCACCTCCAAATACAAAACTGAAAAGCTAGGCAAAGTAAAGATGAATTTGAACTACTCACAAAGCAGTTCGTAAATGATACAGAGGGAGGAATAGGGTACCGTAAATCCACATCTCTAGTTTGGTTGAACCGTATGAGAAAGAGGTGGTTGCATTTAACTGCAATATTGATGAATCTAGACATGAGCTCTGCCTACGTATTTTGGTGAAGACCGACAAATAGATAACAACCAGCAGTGTAAGGTAGTTACGATCTCAACGAAGAAAGATCAGGAATTACTTGTGCTTACGAACTGCAGCAACGGCGATTCTCAGCCACACCCAACAGTCTCATATCAAGGCAATCCATGCTTCAGCTCTGATTAGGCAAGCTTGTTCCCATTCGGTTCTCTTTTAATTTTGTAAAAATATATGCACCTCCATGCAAGTTTGCCTTCGACTCTGCCGCATTCCCTGTCCTTTATTCCATGCACTGCACAGTTTTACTACTGAAAAAAATGAGTTTGTTGAAAGGGAAGCAGACGATAACAAGGAGATGGAATTCTGACTGTGTTCATAGTTTGATTTTGACTGTGATTCTTGGGTCCACAGTTCTACCTTGGATTTTGTAGATGTTTCCGTCTCAGCCCACCATGACAGTTAGAGCGTAACAGCCAAGACTACCCGCGCTGGTACCCAACCTATGTCATCGAAAAAGAAAAAGGAGGAATTCGGGTGCTAACAGGTAAGTGCGCAGTTGTGGTTGCCTGGTTAGGCTTAAGTTGTACCGACAGGGGCTCAACTATTGGCTCTGAACAGAGGAAGGTGAGTGACCAGCGGTTACTATAACGTGAAAAAGGCTTCCTGTTACCTCGCCTAGCTGATTCCTTAGGCCACGGTTGCGGTCACAGTGGTATTCTGCAGCAGATTTCAGCTTAAAATACTGGCAAGTCAGAAGAGTGAAATGGACAGAAGAGGGACGGCTTCTGTACGGTCAGTGAGTCATTGCAAAGTGCATCCAATGCCTTTCGGACTTTGTGCTGCACAGACCACTTTTGACAATTTTATGCAAACCGCACTGATTGGACTACCTGTGAGCCACTGTATACGATGACGCGATGATATTCATTTTGCAGCATCAATGCTGTGAAGTACACCGCTGATCCAGAATGCGAATTCAAACCTGAGTCGGAGTTGAGTCAACATAAGTTTTTACCCTATCTACCTAACTATATGATCCTATTCAGCCGCACATCCACACAGGGGTGGATGGGTGGTTTGTCTTTCTAGTGTGACCAAATTATTTACGCATTCACTTACTCGGTATCACCACGCAAGTGCAGAAAACAGCTTCGTAACAGGCTTTCGCATATAGGTAACGCTTACCGCAGCCTTCCTGTTAATTAACACTTCTCATTCACTGCAGCGAGCCCTTCCTTCTCTGCCAGTGCAGCAGCTACCTAACTTTGAAGGCAATCATTTTCATAACATCGGGGCGAACCATGAGTCGGAGACTATGCTCTCCAGCAAATTCATTAGTGCTTGAGAATGCAGATGTGATTTAAACAAACAGCCCATCTACATCTTGTGGTAGAATTTAGACACTCTAATGCAGGCAGAGAATCTAAACGGAGAGGAAGCACAAAGTAGGTTCGGAAAATTCCTAATGATGAAATAAAGGCTTACTCCTCAATAATTTATCAACATCGAGCTTGTGTCGCATGAGGAACGAAGTTTCCTTAAGGCTTATCCACCTGTGCTCTGAATTGGAATCCCCACATGCTTAACGGATTCGGCTTTTGACTTTTCTACTGCAAGAGCTATAAGTTATGACATTCAGCACGTGCTTCCTTTCATGTAGGCACTCTTTGAATGGTCCATACTCGAAATAATGCATGCGTCCTCACTGCTCCTCCTTATTCATTCCCACAAAGTGCGCAATTACACGTCAGAAGATCTAAATTCAGCGTTACAAAGGCAGTGCTGGCGCAACATCAGGGTAGGGAATGTGATGCAAACCACTCGTGCCTCAGGTGGAACGAATCCGTGAACTTCCTCACCGTTAAGTAATGAAGTACTAAATTTCTTGGCACAGTTCAGTGTTACGCACTGGGCAGAGCAGCCATTGAGGGCTTGCCATTCGAGTAAACAACAATGAATTCGTTTGAAGTGTTGCAGGATTTGGCTTTTAAAGGGCTCCAACCCAATGGGAATGGGGTGGCCACGCAACATCGACTCGTGTGTACCAGATTAAGTACCGTCCACCAAGAAAGGGAATCAAAGTTGCCCCTGAGTCTGTCTATCTGCAATAGAAATGACCAACGGTACAATGCAAGACGTTCAATCAGTGATCACTTCTGGCATTAAGTACTAGCATTTATGGATAGTGCGTTGTTGCACCTCGGTTCCTATTTCAATCAGAGGTGATTCGCCTAAGTATTTAATGAAAAGAAGCGATATTGAACAGAAACGCATTTAACTGCTGACGTCTGTATCAACGTCAAATGACCTGCTGTCTTTCCTGGCAGCACCACACCCTAGCAACACTGCGGATGCTTCCAACTCCTCGCAAAAAAATGAATGACTTCCGCTTCCATTTGAGGCCTATACAATACTTCTGTGGCAGGTCTACCGCACTTACAAATGGTCACATTCATTCCACCGCGTCTGCTTTGCTTGCATCTTTCTTTGCGTTGGACGACATAAAATAATCAGTCGCGGTGAGGCAGTTGAGTCGATATCACATCTGACGCCACAAAACAACTTGATGTCTTGATGCCATTGTGAGGTGAATCCAATCCCTTTCCTTCCTTTTCCCTGCCCCCTTTCAAGACCTGAGTACTTAGACCTCGTCATCTCTGTTATGCAGTCAATCCGCCCTATCACCTTGCCGGAACAATGAGTTCTAGTAGCCTCTATTCATTCTCCATCATTCCTTTCTTTACCACCACTCATTTACTCCCTTGCAGCCCGTATCCACTTCACTTACATTGGCACACTTTCTTTAGCTTTTAGTGTCGACTTTAAATTACAGCCCTCTCGCCTGAAGTGGTTCATAGAATATACGATTTCCTTCACACAAAGGATATCGTGGCGGTCTGTAACACCGTCTGTAATTGGCAATGGATCTCGCTAAGTCGGTTCCCCTCACAAGCAAATACTCGGATAATCGGTTCCCCTCACAAGCAAATACTCGGATGCATCAGTGCTTCCAACAACTTTAACCCGGTTTGATCAATTACTTCTCAGCAGCCATCAACTACTCCCTCTTGCCTCATTTTGACATACGTTATGTCTCCTCACTGTTTGAACAACACTTTTTCTGCAAAATTTACTTCACATTTTACTCTGACGCTTAATTA
This sequence comes from Taenia saginata, assembly GCA_001693075.2. Taxonomy (NCBI): domain Eukaryota; kingdom Metazoa; phylum Platyhelminthes; class Cestoda; order Cyclophyllidea; family Taeniidae; genus Taenia; species Taenia saginata. Next base: position 16,538 of record LWMK02000562.1, read on the forward strand.
AGCCAAGCATCATATCATATAAATCCCATCAATCAACTACCCCAAGAGCACGATTGAAGTCTTTCGTAGGTATTATGACTGCTACGCATACATGGTAACTCCAGGTGGTTGGCTGTGGTGTATCATTGCCTTGAAGCTGAACACCCAATTTGAAGGAACCATTACAACTCATCCACTACGAATTGCACCACAGGGGTACTAGCGATGCTGACATACACCGCCTTTTTCTATAAATACCACTTCAAATATAACCCTCTTCCTGTGATACACCACCTTTTTCTGTAAATACCACTTCAAATATAACCCTCTTCCTGTGATGCGTTCAACCTTCCTTTTCTGGCTATTTTAGTGACTGTTAAAACAATTAGCTTAGGCTCATTTAATTTTACCCACTGTAAGGACGTCATGCGGATACCGCGTTAAACCACCTCCCTTGATAGCACGAAAATTACTTTGTTTGGAAAATGGATCAAAAGGCAAAAACATTATGCTTGAAGAAGTGAAGAGCAGGCTTGTTTTAGGCACCGTCGTTGAGGTGTCATCCTACGTCATCGAAGTTTTAAGTCATTAAATGATGCCTTGCTTGCAGAGGTTGGAGACACTAGCACTGGATGAAATAGTTTGATAGCAAGAAGCGAGTAATATCAGCAAACACGCCACATCATTTCTTTCTTCACTACCCGTTTCGACATACATTAACTAGGTGTTATGTATCAGGACGATTATGTGTGGATCGCGCAAAAAAAGCTGCAACACGATGGAATAAGCATCTCAAACTTTGCATTCCAACCTGTCTCTTTTTAGTGAATGGGTATTCGTTCCGTCTCTTTGAACCATCTATGCGGTTAGACCTGCCATGACAGGGACAAGGCATGATTAATTTAGTCACTTAAGGTAATATTTCCCTTAACACCTCGCTTTCCTCATTCAACTGTTACCGATGCAGATATTCAAAGGTGAGGAATTGACACTGTTGGTGATTGGAAGTTGTCTGTGGCTCCAGATGTGGCATTCATGAAGAAAGCATCACCTAACACAGGAAGAAAACGTGACTAAGACAAAGCGACATGAAAGGACACAATGCGTAGACATCGTGGTAAGGTCGGTACGTAGCCCCTGCCGCCTTTACTAATCAGGCTATCAACGAGCGCATTCTCAGATCACCTTTGATTATTTATTTGCTTCTACTGCTCTAAACTCATTCTTCCTTTGCCTTTTCTTGGGTTACCTGCAATGACCGACTTTTCTAACACTGTGCTCTTATTCCAAGTTGGTGGTGGACGCTTTTACCATGGCCGTTCTTCGCTGTCGTGCGTCTGCACGGTGACCATAGGTTCTGTGTGGAAAGATGCCCTGGCAAGCCAAACCCTCCATGTCTTCTGCATACCTCTTCAACTAAGGTGCTTCTGAAGCTTTTCGTTAACACTAAGTGGCTGTTATCAAGGACTTCTACCCATGTCTGTCGAAGGCCCAGCTCACATGAATGTAAGATCACAATTCGCCTCTGTTAGTAGCCCCGCAATTACGTCGGCTGAGAAATATGCACAGCACGCATTAACTTTACTAGAGATCTCTTCACTAACGGATAAGTCACTGCCCGAGTACACACTGTTTGTGCACGCAGGTGTATCACAACTGAAATAGCGCTCAGATATAACTGTGTGGAGAGGAGCAGCAATGCTCTCCACACTATAAGCCAACCATTCAGACACGACTCCATGGCAGATAACTAGAGGCGTTGTGCCAAAAATCTTGCAAGGCTATCTAGATCGGAGCATAAATATTGGATAAGCGGACGTGAAGATTTAAGCTGCTAAAAGAGAACGATGAAGGCTTTGAAGAAGTAAAGTGGATCATGGCTCCGCGCCACCACTGGCACTGCAAATTTCTAGTCTAGCATCTCAGCATCCATGCAAGATATTGATGCTAGTGAAGCACCCAAGAGCAAAATAACAGAAGGAAGTAAAATTACCATCATCTGCCCAAAATTGTAATACAATATATGTATACATATCGGAGAGAATAAAAATAGTACAACAAGTGCAGTTACCACCCTTACACTGGTTAAACGTGGGTTTGACGCGAAGGTTGGCAAGTGGGTGGGTGGGTGGGTGGATAAATAGACAAGGTAGTGTTGGATGTAAGACCAGGGCTAGTGCAAAGGCAATAGGGTGAATATGTGGGCACATTTTGTCAACATACACTCATCACATGCGTAAGTGTTTACAATCACGCTTCTGAGGTGACACGACGAAGGTTGGATGCAGCCGCTTTATCATCCCTCAAACATTTGCGCAAAAGCTGCGAGATGTTAGCCCCAAGCAGTCCTGCTACAACATCGTCTATCCAAAGCAGCAAAATCATGCATGGTAGAAAGTAAATTGGCGAATTTGGATTCACCCGCCCAAGTGCGGACTGCCATCATTGTTGCTTTTGCTTGTAAGTACTGCAGTGGACACTTGCACTGTCAAAGGCACCAGTGATTGCGACATTGCATGTCTCGCACTTGGGATCTATTGCAAAGTTATAAAGGGTTGTGAGTTCGGCGTTTGGTTGAAGGTTCTTTTCATAATAAACGCAATGGAAATGTGGATGCCTAGGCTGCGTCGACATTAGGAAGCCCAAGTCACAGTCATTTGCAGGCTGATAACTTTGCGACAGATTGTTAGGGGAACCAATTTGGAATGATTTCCGCCAGTGTGCGCCTATCTCCTCTGCCTTAACGTGGACACGTCACTACAATCATAGAGTGCTAACTGTGAAACAAGTGTGTACGGGCGTCGCATCAGTAAAAAGTGCGACTTCTGTCTTGCTAAAGTTGCCTTGCGTAAAATGAGACTGATTTAAACGCCGTGGAAATTATTTTCTTTAACAGCAGATTAAATCTTATGCCGAATCTACATCCAGTTTGAAGCAACTCTGTGTTCTTTCTGTTCGTAGATGAAGATGAATTTTACCGTGGTGGTAATGGAGGTGCCACGGATGGGCATCACACAGAAAAACGATTTTGCAACCATCTTGGTAGTAACACCGCACAAATGCCTCGTTGCACCAGAACTTCCCATTAGTGCAAGTTAATTTCATCGACATCCCCTCTACGTGTAGATATCCGCTGATGTGACGATATCTTTGCTGGCTTGAAGCTGCGTTTGTCATTATCGCAGGATAGCAATTACGAACCCGGAAATGTAGAATGCACTTTTTATGAATTGGTGACTTGCTAATGATGCTGATGGACAGCCGTCTACCTAGTTGTTTTGCAATCCGCGATTAGGGGTCTAGTTCGCACCTTAGCCGGCAAAGTTAACAGTACGAGGGCTGTCACCTCTAAATAAATCTCGTCTTCAAGCCATGAGATCGACTTGTCATTACTTCTCTCACTGAGTGGATTGAAGCTTGCCCAAATGCCTAGGTGAATGGGTCATCGCCTTGACACCACACATCGACTTGTCATTACTTCTCTCACTGAGTGGATTGATGCTTGCCCAGATACCTAGGTGAATGGGTCATCGCCTTGACACCACACACGACCCTCTCAACACGCTGATGTTTCCCAGCAAGACGCTTTACACGATGCACTCATCGACGAGTTGTGGGCATGTTTTTGGAAGTCATTTGTAACGAGGAGGGAAGGAGGACACCCTTTTTAANCACACGACCCTCTCAACACGCTGATGTTTCCCAGCAAGACGCTTTACACGATGCACTCATCGACGAGTTGTGGGCATGTTTTTGGAAGTCATTTGTAACGAGGAGGGAAGGAGGACACCCTTTTTAATGTACTAGTCATATTAGAGTTCGGTATTTCCATAACTTTAACTCCCTTTCTTATTGCACATAAATGTCTGCGCTACTTTTCACGTTCTCCTGATCAGGATTACACTGTTAGCAAGGCTATCGCTCAGATTTAGGGAAATGAGAATGATAAAGAACGGAATATTATTTTTCTCCTTTCTACATTTTTGCTGAGCAAAACATGGTGAAATTAGCACCCAATATCTACCTTGAATTCAACTTCCACACAGGCTAACTCTGTCTTATTTCACGGGTAAAGAGGAAGTGTGCGGACCTCACCTTATTTTCCACATGACGTGTTGTCGTCGTGGCTGTCACCTCCCCACTGCATCGCCACCATTCCATCATCAGTAGCAATGACTCTTATAGTTGTTCGATTCCAACATAGATTCTCTTCTCGAAATTACCAATGGGTGTTGTAGCACAAAAATCGTAATTAAATGCTTGCACAGCATTAGAATGACGTCCCGTTTCCAAAACTAACAAGTAGTGCGCGAAGTGGGTAGGGCTGATAGGATAGGCAAAGACTAACTGACTTCATTCCAAACTGGTTTCACCACTTCTATAGTGGTAGTGCATCCAAGACTTGGTAAGAAGGTTAGTCGCGTCAAATTGTGCTGTAGCCTTCCGCTTACAGACGACAATCTCAATCTGTGAGCTCAAAGGTGTATAAAGTGATCGGCCCATAAATGCCCTTCATACAACGACCTTGACTTAGTGCTCATGATATTGGCAAAGCTTGAGCATCTATCTTTCTTTTGTGGCCATTATAACAAGAGCATATTCTACACACTTAGCTTAAAAAAGTCCTTTTGGCCTTTGCGTTTGCAGGTGGGCCTGAGCGCATTTCGTAAAGATGCAGACGAAGGGCGTGTATGGAATACACTGTCGTTAACGAGGACTGTGCCCACGTATAGTCTGCGTGGCAAAGATGACGCGTGTTGACAGGTTTGGCAGTCGGAAGGAAGATTAAACTGACACTAACCCGAGGCCAACACGCTGAGTCGTGTTATGTCGCCTCGCTCGAATGGCGCGGGTTACGCGATTTTGGACGCTGTGTACTATCTTCCCAACACGACTGCCGCAACTAGAGTAAACGTGATTTCAAAGCAACATCTGCAAGAGTAAACGTGATTTCAAAGCAACATCTGTAATGATTACTTAACTTGGAACTTCTGCGCTGATACCTCTAGAATAAGGAAAACAGGTTGCGAAGAGTAATGTTGTGTAGAAGGATACAATTCTTCACAGCTAGATGCTATTATTACCGACCCATTTGTAGTAGCAGCTTAATGAGTTTGTTAGCTATTTACATCAAGTGGTCATTTTGGACTCAATGCTTGCATTGCAATTTTCACCGCTTCGCTGCTGTTTTGGGTGTTCCACACGTAACCTTGGTTCTTAAGTCCAAGTAAACGTTTGATGAAACCGAAAGTGAAATTTTGGCAAGATAGGATGGGGCACCAAATGCAGTGTTGCCAGAATTCTGTCTACGAAGAAAGTGTCGCCTTTTGCAATGAAGTAGCAAGTTTCCATTTGCTTCATAAAACTGTAATTTCCATTCTAAGAAAGTCAGTTTCGAGGCGACCGTTCTGAGCAATCGTGTTACACAGGGTACGTGCATAGAGGAGAGCCCATGAACTNATTATTACCGACCCATTTGTAGTAGCAGCTTAATGAGTTTGTTAGCTATTTACATCAAGTGGTCATTTTGGACTCAATGCTTGCATTGCAATTTTCACCGCTTCGCTGCTGTTTTGGGTGTTCCACACGTAACCTTGGTTCTTAAGTCCAAGTAAACGTTTGATGAAACCGAAAGTGAAATTTTGGCAAGATAGGATGGGGCACCAAATGCAGTGTTGCCAGAATTCTGTCTACGAAGAAAGTGTCGCCTTTTGCAATGAAGTAGCAAGTTTCCATTTGCTTCATAAAACTGTAATTTCCATTCTAAGAAAGTCAGTTTCGAGGCGACCGTTCTGAGCAATCGTGTTACACAGGGTACGTGCATAGAGGAGAGCCCATGAACTCCATTCTCCTTCTCCCCTATAAGACCGACTGACCTGCCGACTGACCGGTGCACAGACTCCCACTTGTAGGCAACGTCCACTTTATCTCATATTAAGGCAGGCGGTTGTTATCAAAGTAGTTAAATCTAGCATGCAAGAGAGCCCATATTTTGTTCTCCTACTCTGCCAAAAGACCGACAATCCGATCTACTGACCAGCACATTTTACCCCATTAGAGCAGGCATTTGGCATAATTGTAGTCAATTCTAGCCCAACATATGCATCTGAATTTGGTCCAAGTCACAATTTGATGCAGACCTGTACACATCTGTTCAGGCTGTCACACAGCAGCACTAAAAACACAAATGGATGGAGCTCTGTTAGGTCTTTGCTTGCGCACACTGGCTAAGCGTAAAGGAAAGGCATTAATTGGGTTTCCTTGCTAGTCCTGCGTTTCCCCGCTGCTCACAGCTAAGGCGATTCTTGGATTAAGACGCACTGTCACAGGAGTTTTGGAATTAAAATCAAACCACAAGTACGACCTACTTACGGCACTGTTGTACGAGACTTGGCAGTAAGAAATGAACCTATACAATGAGCAGATGGTGGATTGAATTGATAGGGCATCGCGTGTGGAAGATTGTGTGAGCCTATGTCAGTTTACAGCATTCCATGCTGTTGGACAAGGAGGAAGCGTCCGGGCCATGGTGATTGCACGACCTCGAAGCTACACGACATGAAACGAGCTAATGTGTTAACGCCGTTGCAAGGTCAACTCACTGTCCCTTCGACCCTTCCTAAACTGTCAGTATTAAAGCCTCGCCATCTGTGTCGTCCGGTCAATCTAACTTTGCATCTTCTGACAATGGTGGGTTTCTGCATTTCATTTAACTCCCTCATGCCTCTTTATATTTAATGTTGCCCAGTTACTGCTTTCCTTGCCCTATCCGTCACCACAGTTTCTTTAAACCATTCCGTGCCACTGCCATTGACATACTTTAGGAGTGCCGCAAAATCACTGACCTTCCAGTCGAATTGGGAATAAGAATATGCAAACTCCTTGATGGGGAGGATTTGGTGAATGCCTGCACTGCCATTCCCAAATGGCGACGGGTACTGTCAAATCGACGATCAACTCAAGCGTTGCGTTGTTATATTAGCAAGTGGAGGTGGCTAGATAAGCATCTCTGTTGCCATAGATAAGCATCTCTGTTGCCTCCTCTTTTTACAATCCTCACCAACTATCAAAGAGAACTTATTTCCTGCTATCCAATATTATTTAAAGGAAATGGAACGCCTTCGATGGTATCCGTTTAAACCAAGTGTATCCTGTTATATGTATCATATCCATTGTTGCCTCATATTCAGCAGTCACATATTTTGTTACACCTCGCCCTGGGACTTACCAAGGCATGGTCCGCATCTTCTCGATATTATTAATAATTTGCATTACAACCATGCTCCCGATGCGATTAGACTTATTAGACCATTCTATTATGATGGGTACAAGAGAGGACTATTCATGGATGGAAACTTGAACTTCGATTGCTGCGTATTCCTGATGGATTCAGAATTTCGTTTAAAAGATGAACTGCTGGAATGCCTCAACGCCATTAGGCCGCATCAAGCATTAATCATAGCCATCCTACCAAGGAATTGGGACGAGGCGATAAATGATATGGACATCTTTGCAAGGTTCATTGCAAGTATGGAGAAATTTGCATATTGGCCACTTGCAAATATTGCAGTGCACTGGCGCCTGTGTTGTGTCAAGCGACTGGGTACCGGAGAGCTCAACGTGGAGGAGTGGCTTCAATTCGTTTATTATGATCTCCATTGTAAGACCATTTCAAATAGTCTTGGGGAAAGCTTCCCTCTTTTTCATTGTTAGACTCTTGGAATACCTCCCTTTTTCTTGCAAATACGTGCCCAAATACATTCCTTATTTCTTGGTTCACAGTAGGATTCCTTTCTCAGATTCTTGGTTCACAGTAGGATTCCTTTCTCAGAAATATTCGTGGCTCTTAGACGACTTGCGAGGCTTACTTGCTCAAAGCTGCTCATTACAGTGATTTTCCACCATTCTAATGCTGATCATTTACATTCATAGCTTACACATCACGATTTTCGGAAGGAGGACACAAAAACACGAGCATTATGCTTGAAGAGTTGAAGGGCAGAAACTTTGAGGCTCTGTGATCTGAATGTCGTCCTTCCTTGCCAAAGAGACAGCAGATTTAGGTCCAGCAGCTTGGTGTTTTTGCTTCCATGCCAAAAATAATAGATGTATGTGGGGTGCACACGTTTCGGGTGAAACGGTGCGATGGCAAGCAGCAAGAACATTAGCAAATCACAGCAAACCTGGCAGGGCTTTCGTTGGTGCGACGTCTACTGTGCGAGGATCCTAATCATTTCTGTCCTTTTTCCCTGTTTTGACAAACATTATACTTGTTCTTCTGCATCAGGGTGACAGTGTGTGGACAATTCGAAACAGTAGCAGAGCGATGGAATAAGCACTTCAAGCATTGCATCAGAAACCATGCCTTCAGAGGTTGATAAGCCACTTGCTCCACGCATCATTTTGCATTCGGTAGTACTAAAACTTTGCTGGAAGTATTGCCTTCCATCCTTCCTTTCCAATGTCGTCAGCGAATAGTTCGTCCTGCCAAATTGTGTGCAACTTTTCAACGCTGTCTCGAATTCTGCATTGGTGGGTGAAGAAGAGTATATTGCAGCGGATAAGAATTTCAGTCTCGACCCTTAATACACGGTATAAAAGCTTTGCCTAGGACGGATAAACCTCGCCTGCAGTTTACAGGAAATCCAAAGTTGTCAAGCATCTATGAGAATGATATTTGAGGCTATTTGCCATACGCATGTGGAGATGCAACCAAGTATACACGCATTTCACGCATTTATCTCCATGTGGCTGTGCACTTGGGGGAATAGATCAGATGATAAAGGTGATGAACTGTTAGTAAATTTTGCTACCAAAACTTGGCCTAATGCTGCTCTTACAAAAGCAGCTTCGAATCAGGGCCAAAACTGCATCCCAGTTTAGTGTTGTGTTATACATCACTGCCAATTGCGACAGGAATGCCTTTTGGCTTGAGCAGACGTTGTAACAGAAGTGGTACAATCAGTGTAATTTCACATGAGGCAGTAAACAGTGGCCGCTGCGCTACCAAGTCATAACAGTATAAGCTAGGACTCATAACGATACTTTGCCGGTGATGTAAGCTGTCTTTTTCTGCCAGTTTTCGTCACTCGTCAACATGCTGCTCTTGTGCTTGGAGTAGAGGACAATCCTGACCATGTGGGTAGTTCAAGGTTTCTGTCATGTGAGGCAGTGGAAATCATCACTCTTCGTTATCACTTTCAGCTTCCCGTAGAGACCACTGACATCCAACCTCCCTCTCGTTAGAGCAATTGGCAAGATCCACTATGACTTGGGTAGTGTAATAATCTAACTGTCTGNCGTAGAGACCACTGACATCCAACCTCCCTCTCGTTAGAGCAATTGGCAAGATCCATTATGACTTGGGTAGTGTAATAATCTAACTGTCTGATCTGTCTCAACTTGTTGGCATCTATCATGGCACTAGCGACTCTCCCCCTTACCAGCTTGCTACCAACTTGGAAATATGTGTTTGCACACCTAACCAGTAGCTGCCAAAGTTCCTTAGCTACTTAGTTGATGAAATAATAGGCTTCGATCAGAGGCCATTTGGTCCACTTATGGGTTTAGCTACAGCGCTGAAGATGGCTTTGCGAAACACGCAGACGCCTCCCTTGGGTAGCAAATGGGTTGTAGTGCCTTTAATGTCTTGAAGGGAGGAGACGAAACCTTTCACAAAATCCAAGGCGAAATCATGAGGCAAAGGTTTACATTCCTACTCCATTGAGACGCATTCCTCATTTCACCTCGGCTGCCATTTATTGCTCTCAAGGAACTCACTCTGCTTGATAGCAAAACGTGTCAGAGTGGAAGATAAACTTACACAGTGTGTTCGGAGTGTTTGCAGAAGTGACAGTGAAATGTTTCGTAGCAAGCTGGATGGAAGAAATGAGAGCTCCTGTAATTTGGGGCTGAAACATGGAGAGCGTTGGAATGAGACTGTTGGGCGCGATTGTGAATCGCGGATCTTGTGGCTCACAACCATGAGTAATCCCTCACCTTCCTTCGTTGAGATCTTAACCATCTTACAATGCAAATTGATATCCGTGCCGTCGATCTTTTCCACCAAAATATGTAGACTGAATTCCTGCCTAGTTTAATCTGCCTTGCTGTTGAGCACAACCAGTCTTATCTTATACTGTTCAATCAAGCAGATAACTAAGCATGATGGTACTCCGTTCCCTCTTCTGCGCACTAAAGATTTATCAAAATTAGCGTTTGTATTCCGCTTAGTGAGCAGCTCAGGTCCATTTCTATTTAAAATGGCTCCCCCATTTTTGTATTTACATGTGATTGACGCGACCCACTGATTTTAGAATGCTGACCTCGTCCTTTTGCGTGTCTGTTGCAGGAGGGAGGGCTTCGCTGACCTCAAACCCAGTTCGGCGCAGCGTGTCACTGTAGTTGTTTCACGGATTTACTACAATACATGTGTTCTACTACAGGACACCGAACAACATTTAGTTCAATACTGTGCTAATTTGTTTAGTCAGATTATAGTTTCAAAACGANATTTACTACAATACATGTGTTCTACTACAGGACACCGAACAACATTTAGTTCAATACTGTGCTAATTTGTTTAGTCAGATTATAGTTTCAAAACGATTGCCATTGAGATATGTGTTAAATCGTTGGAACGAAACTTTTCACAAAATCCAAGGTGAAATCATGAGGCAAAGGTTCACATTCCTACTCCATTGAGACGCATTCCTCATTTCACCTCGGCTGCCATTTATTGCTCTCAAGGAACTCATTCTGTCTGACAGCAAATCGTGTCAGAGTGGAAGGTAAACTTACGCAGTGTGTTCAGAGTGTTTGCAGAAATGGCAGTGAACTGTTTCGTAGCAAGCTGGATGGAAGAAATGAGAGCTCGTGTAATTTTGGGCTGAAACATGGAGAGCGTTGGAATGAGACTGTTGGGCGTGATTGTGAATCGCAGATGTTGTGGCCCACAACTCTAAGCAATCTCTCACCCTCCTTCGTTGAGATCTTAACCATCTTACAATGCAAATTGATATCCGTGCCGTCGATCTTTTCCACCAAAATACGTAGACTGAATTCCTGCCTATTTTAATCTACTTTGCTGCTGAGCACAACCAGTCATATCTCATACTGACCAATCAAGCAGATAACTAAGCATGATGGTACTCCGTTCCCTCTTCTGTGCACTAAAGGTCTACCAAAATTAGCGTTTGTATTTTGCTTGGTGAGTAGCTCAGATCCATTTCTATATAAAATGGCTCCCCCATTTTTGTATTTACATATGGTCGACGCGACCCACTGATTTTAGAATGCTGGCCCCGTTCTTTTGCGTGTCTGTTGCAGGGGGGAGGGCTTCGCTGACCTCAAACCCAGTTCGGCGCAGCGTGTCACTGTAGTTGTTTCACGGCTTTACTACAATACATGTGTTCTACTACAGGACACCAAACAACTTTTAGTTTAAAACTGTGCCAGTTTGTTTGGTCAGATTATGGTTTCAAATCAATAGTAAATGAGATATGTGAAAGGGAATTGGAAACGGCAGTTTTTTAATGCATAGAGGGACGTTCAATTTTTGGTTTTGATAAATAGCGTATGAAGTCATGAGAAAGATTGCGATGGCGTCAGTATGTGGAGACAAATCAGACTTTGGTTGAGGTTAAGCATATTTGGTAAAACAGAAGTCGTTCTCCTAACTACTGTGACGCTCATGCACACTTGTTTCACAGTTGGCACTGTGAATGTGATGTCTTGTCCACGTTCGGGCCGATAAAAGGGACGGACACCAGTTGGGTCATGCTAAGCTGGCTCCCCACGAGCATGGCGCTAGGGCACCCCAAATAAGATAGGCAGGTTAGTACCATCAACGTATGCAATAGTGCTCCGCTCGCAGACGACAGCCCTATTCTTTGAGCTCAGAGGGGCGCAAAGTCGCCAACCTACAACTGCCCTTCATTAGAAGACTTTAACTTAAGCTACTCGATTTTGACAAGACTTGTGAACACACAACCCTTTATAATTTTGCAATAGATCCCAAGTGTCAGATATGCGATATCCTAACCACTGATTCCTTTGACAGTGCTGTTGTCAACCGCAGCACTTACGAGTAGAAGCAATCATGGTGGCGGTCTGCACTTGGGCAGGTAACTTCGGATTCGCCAAATTACTTTCTGCCTTACAAGGATCTCCTACTTCAGGCATGCAGAATTGTGGCAAAAACTGCTTCGTCATGGAGAGTGATGGAGCGGATCCAACCATCCTCCACCATGTCACGCCACAGGTGCCACTGTAGAACCTCGCACATGTGATGAGCTTATGTTAACTAAACATACCCACATTTTCGCCCTTTTTCTTTGCACTTCTCTTGGCATTAGACCTAGCACTGCCTTGTCTATTCATCGACTTTTTGGCCTACCTGCCCAGTTACTCGTCGAATCTACGCCTAACGCTGGAAAGGTGGCCAAGGCACATGTTGTGCTAATTCTATTCAGCCTGATGTATAGATTTTGCTTGGTGCAATGTCGGATGGACGATGATGTGCTTATTTCCCGCCATTTACGAGGGGGGAGAGAGGAAGGGAAAGTAAGAGGACACCTTCCCCTCACCGTACTAGTCATATCAGTGTTTGATATTTCCACAACTTTGGGTCCTTTCTGGTTACCCTCGGGTGTCTACGCTACATATGTATTCCCTGACCAGGACTTCACTGCTTGCAAGGCTATTGCCTAAAATAAAGTAATAAAGGTGATGATAGACGGTTTCAATTTGTGGTTTTCAAAATGAAAATGAGTCTTTGGATTATTTAGACTATGCAGCCCATACCGCCGTTTGAAGTAGCTCGACAGAAAAGGTACACAAAGACTGTCGAGACATAATCATGCAACTGAAGTGCGGGAGAGGATGAGAGGAAGGCATATCAATCAACAGTTTAGAAAGGGGTGAACATAATAGGGGCAACCAAAGCGCACTGATCAATCGGGCCCGCTATACCTACCCCAGGACTGCTTTTAATATCTTGACAAGACTCCCTCCACCCACTTACCGACTTAGTGCTGTCAGCATTTAAAGTCAATCGAAATAGTGAGCAGAGGTGAGGGTTAGGACTGGCGACCAATAGCTGGCTTTTGAGTGCTGTAGCGTAGCCGGAAAAGACAAGGTGAGGAGGGTGAGGGAGGATTCCTACTTTTCCTACAGTGGTTTACAAGCTCTACAACTTCTGGGGCACATTTTGCAGCAGCGGCAACAGCGATGGATAGTGGGAACACCTCTTACGAAGGCAATTGGGGAGGGCAAGGTGAAAGCAAAAAGGGGCTTCGTGCACTCAATTGCGACTATAGTTGTCTACCAGCCTCTTTGGGAACACAGTGATTTTTGACCACAGTTCCCTTTGCCATGGACTGAGTTCGTTCACCTAAAACGCTTGTGGAAAGCACTGTGCTCCGCGTCCCCTGGGTTCAACACCAAAGACATCAATAATGCAGTTCAAGGCCTGATAATGTAACACACACCAAATAAATTGAGCGAAACGTATCCTGTATAATTCAGCTTAGTTGGTTTTAATTTGGAATAATAGCCTGTAGGCGTCACATATGGAAAATCCTGTTTGAAGCAAAGGTTGGATAAATGAGTCTGAGTTGTGTTAGTAACTATGCATCATACGGTAAGCTTTTGGTATTATGTTCGCAGTGACGTTCATGCTAGATAGTTTATAGTGAAATTCACCTGGAGTGAAATATTTATAGTAAAAATGTGCCTTAAACTTACACTTGGAAATTAAATGCCTAAAACGAAACAGTTGGACTTCCCGTGTACCTTAGCAGAGGCAATTATGGATCCGTTTTGAGTAAGTCGAATTGAAAGGAATAGGTAAGTAGTGAATGCATTGCAGACAATCAGTGAGAATACGACTGTTAGGCGCCCATTAAAGCTTAACAAAGTGAACGAGTCTATCATGAGGTATTCTGCCTGTCGATCTACCCACCGTTTCTGTACTCGAACCCACCGAATAATTATTTTGTGGTTTGATCACACATTCCACCGTCTCAAGCACTACCTGCGGCAATTGCAACTTTGTTTCGAAAGGCGATTTAGGCACGAGAGACTACACCAACGGCGTGGAAAATGAATCCTGTGGATTAGACTCATCCAGCCGTCTAAGCACAACAGGACTCGCAACATTTGGGCAGGTTGCAGACCTAGCAGCAGTACCACTAGTAAACGCATTACCCATCTCCTCGTATAAAAAGTTTGAGGAGCCAGACGCAAATCAAGGAATGCGGTACTGAGCTAAAAGGCTATTTTTTTAAAGTCGACTACGTTTGCAATCTACTTGAGCAGCGAAATCACGCAGTAATTAACTGGATTGCTGAGGAGGATGTATTGTCCAGAGCAGTACTCCTTAGTGGTGGCAAATGAAGAGCTGTGGGCATTATCGTCTCGCCTGACAGCCTCAGCCCTTAATTGTGAGTTCCATAGCTCACTAGGAAAGGAAGCTACATACCGACGAGGCAAATAGTGAGAGCTTGCTAATCGAGCGAACAACAGTGGGTTCGTTTACATGTTGGCGAATCCCGACTGCAAAGGGCTTTACCCCATCCAGCATGAGTTTGTCATGCAGCGTCGACTCACATGCACCAGAACAAGCATCACACACCACGAAAAGGAATGGAAAGTAGTCCATGGATTTGTCCACCCGTAAGAGAAATGACCAACGATACACTGCAAAGCATTCAATCACTGGTCACTTTCAGCATTAAAGGCTATGATTTGTGGAAGGAGTGTTGTTGAACCTCTGCTTCTATTTCAATCCATAAGTGGTGATTTTTGGCATTTTATGAAAAGAAGCGATATTAAACATGAAATGCATTTAACAGCTAACCTGCTGTCTTTCTTGGCAGCACAACATCATTGCAAACATGCAATGATTTTCGCAGAAAAATCAACCGCTTCTGCCTCCATTTGGGGCCTATGTACTTTCATATTCTTTCCATCCCATCTACTTTGCTTGCATCCTTTTATACCATGGGACAACCAGGGCCAATCTACCGGGGTGGGGCGATTGCGCGACTTTTGCATCGGCCCACAACGGCGCTTCCGACAAAAGCCGCCTCCTTCCGTAATTACCACTGCAAATATTTTCATCTTCTTGCGACACAATTATTATAGTGACTTTCAAGGATATTAGCCTAGGCTTATATAATTTTACCCACTGCGAGGACGTTCCGCAGAACCCGTGTTAAATCACCTCCTTTAGTGGCATGAAATCATGCTGTTGGGTGAAGGACCCAAAAGGCACCCACCTTATGCTTGAAATATTAAAGGATAGGTTTGTTTCAGGCACAGCCATTGAGGTGCCATCCTACGCCGTCAAAGTTTTACGGCATCAAATGAGGTTTTGCATGCAGGGTTTGGAAACAGCAGCATTGAATAAATAGTTGGATGGCAGGAAGCGAATAATGTAAGCAAATACACCGGGTTTTTTGCTGATGCAACGTCTCCTGTAAGATAACTCAACATCATTTCTTTCTTCACTTTTCGTTTTTGCACTCATCAGCTTGTTCTTATGCATCAGAACTACTAGGTGTAAAACAAGCGGGAAAGCAGTAATGTCACAGAGTAAGCATCACAGACTCCTCGTATTAACCTGTCACTTTTAATGAATAGATGTTCCTTTAATATCGATGAACTGCCTCTGTAGTTATGCATGCCATGACAAAAGCAAGCTGAGGTAAATTCTAGCCTTTGACGTAACAGTCCCCTTTGCACATTATTTTTCTCATTCCAGAGACATCACCGCAGATATTAGACCACAACTGTGGTACGCATGACGAGAAAGCATCTAGTCGCTTCTGGAAATTACGAGTGTAGTGTGTCACAATTCGCAGAATGAAAGCGTGATTAAAACTAGGCGACACAAATGGACCCAGTGGGTGGACATCGTGGTGATGCCAGTCTATTCGCTCCGCCGAGGTGCATTGTAAGTAGCAGTTGTCGTCTCTGCCACACTGGCAATTCGTGGGTACATCCATGGATAATGGTAGGCTTTGGTTGCTTCACTTCACTCCCGCTATGTTCTTTAATTCGATTACGCCACACTCATCCTCTTCTCAATTCTTTTGCCACATTTCAGTTATCTAATTTCTGTATAACCTGTGATGGCATGCTCTTTCGAGCATCGCATCCTTATTCTAGGTTGGAGGTGGCCATTCTATACGGTCGTGAGTCAGTGCAATGATCAGTTGGCGTCTCGGCCAACTACTCTCTCCTCACCTTTTGTCTGCTTCTTAACCCAAAGTGCTTCTGAAGCCATTCGCAATCACAAGAAACAAACTGAGCGTCGTCAAGGCCCTCCACCCCTGTCCGTTAGAGACCAGACTCACGTCGGGTTAGAATTGCAATTCTCGCCTGCCTGCAATCCAGAAACTATGCCAAATGAGAAATACGCACTGCGACTCAAAGCAGCAAGCATCAACTTCGCCCTACGCTTTCCCACGATTGGGTGTTCATTGCCTGTGTACAAACAGCTTGTGCACACAGATGTACCTCAACTGAAACTGCGCTTAGGTACAATTGTCTGGGTACCAAACATGGAGAGGAATAACAATGCCCTCAACACCATAAACTAAGCAATTAGGCACGAGCAAATAGCTTTGTCAGCTTGGCCGTTTACTACAGACGTTGTGTCGGAAATCTCGCTAAGGTTATTTGATCAGGGCATAAAATGATGGAATAAAGAACATGTGAAGATGTTAGCCGCTGAAAGAGAATGATAGAGCCTCTAAAGTAGTAGGGTGGATTCATTGCTCCGCGTCGCCTCTAGTACAGCGAATCTCGAGTCCAGCATCCCAGCATCTACGCAGGATACCGACGCCAGCAGGGCATGCGTGAGCAAAACAGAAAAGAGAGAAGTAAACGCATCATCGTCTGTCCGGCGCTGCAATCAACAAAATACAAATATCGGATGGAATTGAATTAAAACAACGTGTACTTTCGCCACCTTCACAGTAGTCAAGCGTGGGTTCGACGAATAAGTGGGCAGGTGTGCAGGTGAGTGGGTAGATAAATAAACAAGGTACTGTTGGATCTGGGATGAGGAGAAGTGCAAAGGAAATAGGGTAAAATTTGGATATGCGAGGGCTTGCACTCACGCCTCTGGCGTGACATGAAGAAGGCTGGATGGAGCCGCTCTACCACTCTTCATCTACCACTCTTCATGTCGAAGTGGTTTTTGCTACAATTCTGCACACCTCGAATAGGGATATCTTGCATGGTAGAAAGTCGTCTGGTGAATTCAGACCACCACCACCGTAGTTGCTAATGATTGTAAGTAATGCAGTCAACAAATGCGGTGTTAAGAGGACCAGTGATCAGGATATCCCATGTCTGACACTAAGGATCTATTGCCAAGTCATGTCTTTTTATTAAGGACATCCATATTTCGAAGAATTTGCATCTCTTTGAGCTCAGAGGTTAGGGTTGCCGTCTGAGAACAACGTACTACTGCATACCTCAATATGAATGACCTGACCACCTTATTTGGATGCTCTAGTGCCATACACGTACGGAAACCAGTTTAGCATAACCCAGCTGGTGTTCGGCACTTTATTCGGCCTAGACGTGTACAAGACATCACGTTCACAGAGTGCCAACCAAGAAACAAGTGTGCATAGGCACCACAGTAGACTGCTGTTTTACCAAATATGCTTGGCCCTAACCAAAGACTGATTCTCCTCCACACACTAAAGCTATCACAATCTTTTCCATGACTTCATGCGCTGTTTGTCAGATCTGGAAACTCGACGTCCTCCAATGCTGTGCAAACCTTCCGTTTCCAACGATTTAACACATATCTCAATGGCAATCGTTTTGAAACTATAATCTGACTAAACAAATTAGCACAGTATTGAACTAAATGTTGTTCGGTGTCCTGTAGTAGAACACATGTATTGTAGTAAATCCGTGAAACAACTACAGTGACACGCTGCGCCGAACTGGGTTTGAGGTCAGCGAAGCCCTCCCTCCTGCAACAGACACGCAAAAGGACGAGGTCAGCATTCTAAAATCAGTGGGTCGCGTCAATCACATGTAAATACAAAAATGGGGGAGCCATTTTAAATAGAAATGGACCTGAGCTGCTCACTAAGCGGAATACAAACGCTAATTTTGATAAATCTTTAGTGCGCAGAAGAGGGAACGGAGTACCATCATGCTTAGTTATCTGCTTGATTGAACAGTATAAGATAAGACTGGTTGTGCTCAACAGCAAGGCAGATTAAACTAGGCAGGAATTCAGTCTACATATTTTGGTGGAAAAGATCGACGGCACGGATATCAATTTGCATTGTAAGATGGTTAAGATCTCAACGAAGGAAGGTGAGGGATTACTCATGGTTGTGAGCCACAAGATCCGCGATTCACAATCGCGCCCAACAGTCCCATTCCAACGCTCTCCATGTTTCAGCCCCAAATTACAGGAGCTCTCATTTCTTCCATCCAGCTTGCTACGAAACATTTCACTGTCACTTCTGCAAACACTCCGAACACACTGTGTAAGTTTATCTTCCACTCTGACACATTTTGCTATCAGGCAGAGTGAGTTCCTTGAGAAAGAAAAAGTGGCAGCAGATATGGAATAAGGAATGTGAACTTTTGCCTCATAATTTCACCTTGGATTTTGTGAAAAGTTTCGTCTCCTCCCTTCAAGACATTAAAGGCCCTACAACCCATTTGCTACCCAAGGGAGGCGTCTGCGTGTTTTGCAAAGCCAACTTCAACGCTGTAGCTAAACCCATAAGTGGACCAAATGGCCTCTGATCGAAGCCTATTATTTCATCAACTAAGTAGCTAAGGAACTTTGGCAGCTACTGGTTAGGTGTGCAAACACATATTTCCAAGTTGGTAGCAAGCTGGTAAGGGGGAGAGTCGCTAGTGCCATGATAGATGCCAACAAGTTGAGACAGATCAGACAGTTAGATTATTACACTACCCAAGTCATAGTGGATCTTGCCAATTGCTCTAACGAGAGGGAGGTTGGATGTCAGTGGTCTCTACAGGAAGCTGAAAGTGATAACGAAGAGTGATGATTTCCACTGCCTCACATGACAGAAACCTTGAACTACCCACATGGTCAGGATTGTCCTCTACTCCAAGCACAAGAGCAGCATGTTGACGAGTGACGAAAACTGGCAGAAAAAGACAGCTTACATCACCGGCAAAGTATCGTTATGAGTCCTAGCTTATACTGTTATGACTTGGTAGCGCAGCGGCCACTGTTTACTTCCTCATGTGAAATTACATTGATTGTACCACTTCTGTTGCAACGTCTGCTCAAGCCAAAAGGCATTCCTGTCGCAATTGGCAGTGATGTATAACACAACACTAAACTGGGATGCAGTTTTGGCCCTGATTCGAAGCTGCGTTTGTAAGAGCAGTATTTGGGCAATGTTTTGGCAGCAAAATTTACTAACAGTTTATCACATTTATCATCTAAACTATTCCGCTCAAGTGCACAGCCACATGGAGGTAAATGCGTAGAATGCGCGTTCACATGATTGGCATCTCAAAGAATGCCGTCACGAATTCTCTTTCGTCATTTGGAACAAACCGCATTATTTCGTCCAGTTAGACTGATCCTTGGATCTTTTATGTGTGCTTTGACAATATGCCTTTTGTGCCATCTATTGTCAGTAGACAAGGGCTGTTTAACTTGTGCGAATAGAAAGCTTACCCATTACAATGAAAGAATTTATCAAAACTAGAGGGGTTGTCATGACTCGACACGCATTGGCTTATATTTCTTGGTTTACATTAGACCCTTTGCTTAAGATAACAGTTCCCACTTTCACTCCTCTATTTCGATGCTTGCTAGCATCAAACGTCACACTAATCGTCTGCGACAAACAGTGCACTTTGTTATTTTTACTAAGTGCTTATGCTAGCCACAAAGTAAAATTGTGCTAATTAGTTTCTAGTTACCTGTTTGAATTCACATAAAAGCTTTTAAGCGATGCATGCTAGAATTCGCGTTGTAACTACATGATCGAACCCGCATTTGAGCAGCGTTTAAAAAATACAGCTGTTTGTACAATTTTCTAATGCACAGGGGAATTTTAACCATAAGGAAAAATTTTGTTAAAGGTGAGCTTCCTTTTGGCGTCGCAACAATTCAAGAATCTTAGAGAACTAGATTTGCTTCCATTTAAGCTGCGAACGGCACTTAACTATCTTTTGTGGCATATTTATACAAACGCGGAAATCAGTTCAGAAAGCGAAGTCTGCGATTTTATGAAGAGACTTTGCTGTCCTTGAATCAAATTTTAACGAAGGCACAATAAAGCATTACGGAATGCCACTAAGGTCTAGAAATGCATGCTGTGAGGCTGAAAGCATCCAATGTTCACGTCCCAATTTTTTCCATGTTTTCTTCCTAAGCACAAGTGATTTCTTTTTAGCAGTCTCAAAATCTCTTACAGCAATCAAATCAGAACGCGCATTTGATGTAGCACTATTGTTTTTAGAGTCTCAGTACATGCTTGACCCATTCATGCACTCTTGAATGAACTATCACACACAGTTATAAACAGTTGTAGCTTGCCTTGATCCGTTTTCGTTACCTCTACAAAGCCATTTTATCTGCAGCAAGTGGTGCAAATCAAGTCCGTCTTCTCCTTGGGGCATGATGCATTGCTGCCAAACAGTCACAAATTCACCTTAAAAGTTGTGTTTAGTCAAATGCAAGTTACTGTTAAATGTAGATTTTATAACATTTGTGGGACTGAATGAGCACCCGAGAAGCGGACATCGAAAACATGAACTGCGGACATCTTCGGCAAATCACGCCTTCATGACTAGTTAAGCGTTTTTTGTGCTTTCATGTGCTCGTTGGCCTGGCTTCAGCAATAAGGCTAACAAATTTGGTAGTTAGATTGTAGAAATGATAATCACTGTGCATGCCAGAAATGCATGGATTCAGGGCTGGTACTTTTAGGCATTTTTAAAAGATACCACTTTTGCTATTTTACTGTAGCCGAAATTAGAGCTTGGAAATGCTCTGCTTAGCATAAAATTGCTTAGGATTAGGGGACGCAGGTGACAGGTGGTGACAGTTAGATTAATGCAACATCATAATCTGAGAAGTTATAACCATATTTGTAATAGACTAACAAGTTGGTAGGTGGAAGTCACTTGGTTCTGCCACCCTAACTAAAATATTGTTACTGTAACCTTTTGGGTTCTTGTATGTGCCCTCCTTATTTGGAGCCATCTACAAGGCTGCATGGCATCATGCATTTCACTGAATCCCAAAGCACCTGAAATGACAAATCACTGCTAACTGTAAGCAACTGAAGCAGGAATAATTTGAGCAGGGAGTGAAATGGCAGTGGAAACGTGCAACACAAGTAGGCAAGGAATCGTTAGGTAGAAATAATCAAATCAATGGGAAATCAGTTCGAGTAGCTTTGTAGCAAATAGATTCTCCTTAGTGGAAGTGTTGTAACCTGAGTAGGTTAGGCCTATCAAAGCCCTGTGCGCCAACGCAGAACCCGTTTGTGAGACATCTGCTGAAAGCCACGACAAAATGTGTAGTTTACCAGTAGTATTTTGTCGTACGAAATGCGTCACAACTTCCCAGTGCTAATAGAAAAATCTGCAGCATTTGCAGATAAAGCTTCAAAGAGAGAGTCTTGGCACCATCCAGAGGCAGCTGATCCATCGCACCAGACATTTGATGACGAGCATCATATGCTCTCTAAAAATGTAAAACATATTCAAATGCGATTCAGCCCCTTACTAGTGCAAAAGTGACCATGAAATATTGAAGGCTATTGTCAAGTCGCAGGTGGATTGGAGAGTGTAATACTCTGGTAGATGGACCAACTGTTGGCTACGACCACATACATTTGTAATGGAAAACATTGAAGTTCCATTAACCTTATTTGCATAGTGCCTATTTTTAATAAATTTTTTACTTCCATTCAGCCCAAAAAACAGNACTGTGCATGCCAGAAATGCATGGATTCAGGGCTGGTACTTTTAGGCATTTTTAAAAGATACCACTTTTGCTATTTTACTGTAGCCGAAATTAGAG
Organism: Taenia saginata; assembly: GCA_001693075.2. Taxonomy (NCBI): domain Eukaryota; kingdom Metazoa; phylum Platyhelminthes; class Cestoda; order Cyclophyllidea; family Taeniidae; genus Taenia; species Taenia saginata. The sequence goes on from LWMK02000562.1 coordinate 38,586, forward strand.
CTTGGAAATGCTCTGCTTAGCATAAAATTGCTTAGGATTAGGGGACGCAGGTGACAGGTGGTGACAGTTAGATTAATGCAACATCGCAATCTGAGAAGTTATAACCATATTTGTAATAGACTAACAAGTTGGTAGGTGGAAGTCACTTGGCTCTGCCACCCTAACTAAAATATTGTTACTGTAACCTTTTGGGTTCTTGTATGTGCCCTCCTTATTTGGAGCCATCTACAAGGCTGCATGGCATCATGCATTTCACTGAATCCCAAAGCACCTGAAATGACAAATCACTGCTAACTGTAAGCAACTGATGCAGGAATAATTTGAGCAGGGAGTGAAATGGCAGTGAAAACGTGCAACACAAGTAGGCGAGGAATCGTTAGGTATAAATAATCAAATCAATGGGAAATCAGTTCGAGTAGCTTTGTAGCAAATAGATTCTCCTTAGTGAAAGTGTTTTAACCTGAGTAGGTTAGGCCTATCAAAGCCCTGTGCGCCAACGCAGAACCCGTTTGTGAGACATCTGCTGAAAGCCACGACAAAATGTGTAGTTTACCAGTAGTATTTTGTCGTACGAAATGCGTCACAACTTCCCAGTGCTAATAGAAAAATCTGCAGCATTTGCAGATAAAGCTTCAAAGAGAGAGTCTCGGCACTATCCAGAGGCAGCTGATCCATCGCACCAGACATTTGATGACGAGCATCATATGCTCTCCAAAAATGTAAAACATATTCAAATGCGATTCAGCCCCTTACTAGTGCAAAAGTGACCATGAAATATTAAAGGCTATTGTCAAGTCGCAGGTGGATTGGAGAGTGTAATACTCTGGTGGATGGACCAACTGTTGGCTACGACCACATACATTTGTAATGGAAAACATTGAAGTTCCATTAACCTTATTTGCATAGTGCCTATTTTTAATAAATTTTTTAATTCCATTCAGCCCAAAAAACAGATAATAGCCTACTGGTAAGTTTATTGTAATCAACAACCGCAAATTAGGAAAATTTTTGCAGAATTGTTAAGCTGGAATATTGTGAGCCTGATGGGTTAGCATCGCAGCAAAAGAATGCAATAAAAACACCAGATTTAAATGCTCCGCCCACAAACAATGTAAGTGAAGCTGTACAATATGTAATTTGCATTTATCTGAGTGTTACATTTAAGTGATAATTGGTTACACAGCACCAAGTTAATTATCGGACATGTCGTGTTCTAAGCGAAATTTCGGTTGACATTTCGCATCACGTTATGTGTTTGCCGATGCAGATTTTCTCTATTCTGGCTACAAATCTTTGCTGGTCTAACCACCAACTAGGATTATTTCGCCTCAAATTTTTCATCATTTTTTCATCTCTTGTTGTCAGTGCTCCTAAATTTCCTTTTTTAATGTTTTGCTTTTTGTAGAGCATTAGTAAGGCTAAAATCCTATTTACNCTACCTATGGGTGCTACAAGGGCACTTACTCTGAGTTTGTATTTGTAAATAAGAACAAATGATTTTGCTAGCCAAAGGAAAACAGTATGATGTTTCGCTCGAAAATTCTGCGGATAAATTGCACAGTTGATTGCAACTTGCAAACCCGTTCCGCTTTGAGCACTGTAACTTCAAGAGACTTCGTTTAGTCAGGTTTTAAATGCTTGTAATAAAGCGATTATTTTGGTCACGAATTCCGCCAAAATAAACCATCGATGCTCTGACTGCCTCCACCCTCTTTCTCTTCCCCTGTTGCGTCGATTAAACTAATTTTCCATTTTAATTGATTTGGATTGCTGTAAAATATAATAGCACGTAGCCTTGTGGATGTCTTCAAGAATGTGAGCATGCGCTGGTGAATTTGGGAGTTTACAGCATCAAAGAGTCGACCATGGTGTCAGACCACCAATGCTGATAGTCAGGGGCCACGTCTGGTCCCCTTTTTGATATTCGTGACGGAAAAGCATCACGTAAAATCCGAAAATCACAATTCAGAGTGTTACGAGTCGCAAAATGAACGCGTGATTAAAACTAGGTGACATGACAAGACACAATGTGCGGGCATTGTGGTAAGGTGAGTCGAATTCCTCCCCCGGGGTGCATAATATGTAGCACTTCTAGTCCCTGCCATGCAGGCTATTTATGCACACATCCCTCGGAAATGGCAGGCGTCGTTTGTCTCAAATCGCCTCTGGTTATTTCCTTGCTTCTATTACTCCACATTCACTATCCTCCCATTTACACCACATTTCATTTAGCTGGTTTCTGCACTGCCTACGATGACGCGCTTTTCTAACACTGGAGAAGGCAAGACCTTCAACAAAATCCAACGTAAAATTGTACATTTAAGAGTCACATTATAACTCCAATTTAGACGCATTCTCAATTCCTCCTCTCTGCTGCCATTTCCTACCCTTCTAACAAACTCATCCTCTTAGATAGTAACACTGTGCTATTCTTTAATTAAAGGGTCTGGAACGCTTCGGAGTCGCAGTTGCCACGTATGCATAGCAGTCGTAGTACATGCTAGTCGCGTTTTCCGTGCTTAAGCGCAGTCAATTGATGGAACCTATCTGATATGGAGGCGCTTCAGTGAAGCGTTGGGGTAAAGCGTGTAATAAATTGAGCAGAAATAGGGTCTTTTACACAGCAAGGCGAAACATGGTAGGCTAGGACGAGAAATGAAATAGTAGTCGATGGTTTTTGGGAAAAAGAATGAACCAGACCGGGTTAAATTTGTCGGAGGTTCCAATGTGCCTGAGCATTGGCTTGTGGGGGCAACCGAATTGACAAAATCCATCGCCAGTTAGGAATGGTGCAACAGGCCTTCACCAAATCCTCCGTATGAAGGAATTCGCAAATTCTAAGTGCCACTTCCGGTGGGAGGTCGGTGATTAGAAGTCGCCTCTAAAGTGTAACAAAGTAAGCTAACGTTGGTGACATCAGGACGTGATATTGCTTGAGCAAGCAATGGAATGAATGCTAGGAAGAAAGGAAAAGTAAACAGAGGCTACTGAAACTTACCATCATGGATCGGTGGTAGGGCGGATTGACTGAGTGGCAGAGGTGACGAGGTTTAAATACGGCGGCCATGGAAGGGGAGGGGGAATTGGAGTGACCTCAAAATAGTGTTAACACATTGGATCGTTTTGTGTCGTCGTATGCCAAAGTCACGCGACCAACTCACCACTACCGGCTCAGAATGTTAACTGAAGGGGGAAGTTTCGCAGACCTCAAATCATGTTCAGCGCGACGTGTCATTGTCGTGGTTTGACGGCTTTACAACACTGCGGATGTTTTACTCCAGGACACCAAATCATTTTTTAGCTCAGGGCTGTGTCAATTATTGGTTAGATTATCATTTCAAAACAACAATAATTAATGAGATATGCATTAGGGAATTAGGAGCGGAAGGTTTGCAGGGCATAGAAGGACGTCTAATTCTTCGATGTGATAAATAGCGCATGAAGTCATGAGAAAGATTGCGATGGCGTCAGTGTGTGGAGACAAATCAGACTTTGGTTGAGGCCAAGCATATTTGGTAAAACAGAAGTCGTTCTCCTAACTACTGTGACGCTCATGCACACTTGTTTCACAGTTGACACTGTGAATGTGATGTCTTGTCCACGTTCGGGCCGATAAAAGAGACGGACACCAGTTGGGTCATGCTAGGCTGGTTCCCGCACGAGTATGGCGCTAGGGCATCCCAAATAAGATAGACAGGTTAGTATCATCAACGTATGCAGTAGTACTCCGCTCGCGGACGACAGCCCTATTCTTTGAGCTCAGAGGGGCGCAAAGTCGCCAACCTACAACTGCCCTTCATTAGAAGAATTTATCTTAAGCTACTCGATTTTGACAAGACTTGTGAACACACAACCCTTTATAATTTCGCAATAGATCCCAAGTGTCAGATATGCGATATCCTAACCACTGATTCCTTTGACAGTGCTGTTGTCAACCGCAGCACTTACGAGTAGAAGCAATCATGGTGGCGGTCTGCACTTGGGCAGGTAACTTTAGATTCGCCAAATTACTTTCTACCATGCAAGCAATTCCTACTTCAGGCATGCAGAATTGTGGCAAAACTGCTTCGTCATGGAGAGTGGTGGAGCGGATCCAACCATCCTCCACCATGTCACGCCACAGGTGCCACTGTAGAACCTCGCACATGTGATGAGCTTATGTTAACTAAACATACCCAGATTTCAACTCTATTTTCTTTGCACTTCTTCTGGCCTTTGACCCAGCACTGCCTTGTCTATTCGTCTACTTTTGTACCCAACTGCCCATTCGCTCATCAAATCTGCGCCTAACGCTGGAATGGTGGCCAAGACACATGTTGTGCTAATTCTATTCAGCCTGATGTATATATTTTGCTTGGTGCAATGTGGGATGGACGATGATGTGCTTATTTCCTGCCATTCCCTTAGCTCAGGCAGGCTTCGCTACCGTCAGCATCCTGCATTTATACTGGTATGCTAAACGGCGTAGAGCGATGCATCCGTTTTACTTCCTCAAAGGCTATATCACTCTCTTTCAACAGCCTAAATGTTCGCATGTCTGGTGTTCCATCATTTTATGCCCTGGTCAAATCACCTTAGCAAAAAATTTTCGATACGATGCCTTTGGTAAACAGCTGAGCTGTAGAAATAACGGGTTCGTGTCCGATCGGTTGGTTTAGAGTGTTGGGGGCATTGTTATCCCTCTTCATGTTTGGTACTCCTGCACTTAAAACTGGACGCGATTTCAGTCGAGAAAGCTTTTGGCTGAACTCATGCGTACTGCTTTGAGTCGCAGTGCATATTTCACATTCGACATAATTTCTGGNAGTCGAGAAAGCTTTTGGCTGAACTCATGCGTACTGCTTTGAGTTGCAGTGCATATTTCACATTCGACATAATTTCTGGATTGCGGACGGGCAAGAATTGCGATTCTATCCTGACGTGAGCTTGGTCTTCACCAGACAAGGGTAGAAGTCTTTGACGGCAGTCGAGTTCTTCCTCGTGGTTGCGAATAGCATCNTGGATTGCGGACGGGCAAGAATTGCGATTCTATCCTGACGTGAGCTTGGTCTTCACCAGACAAGGGTAGAAGTCTTTGACGGCAGTCGAGTTCTTCCTCGTGGTTGCGAATAGCATCAGAAGCACCTTGGGTTGAGGAGCAGATAGAAGGTGTGGAGAGAGTAGCTGGCCGAGACGCCTGTTTACACAGAGCCAATGATAATCTTACTGACACACGACAGGATAGAATGGCCACCTCCAACCTGGAATAAGGATGCAGTGCCATCACAGGTTACGCGGAAATCAGATGGCTGAAATGTGGTGGATGAATTGAGGGGAGAATGGGTGTGGCTTAATAGAAGCAAAGAAATAAGCTTAGGTGAAGGGAAACAACCGAAGTAGACCATTATCGATGGATGTGCGCGTGGATAGCCTGTGTGGCAGGGACAACAATTGGTACACACAATGCACCTCGGCGGAGGATTTAGACTGACCTTGCCACGATGTTTACGCACTGCGTCTATTTGTGTCGCCTAGTCTGCGAATTGTGCTACCATGAACTCGTAATTTTCGGATGCTACTGGACGCTTTCTAGTCATGTGTACCACGGCTGAGGTCAAACATGGCTTCTGATCACCCGCAGTAATGACCACTGACCTACGAATATCTGCGGCGATGTCTCTCGAATGAGGGAAGTAAGGTATGGAGAGGACTGTTGCGTCAAACGTTAAAATTTGCCTCAGCTTGCCTCTGTCATGGCAGGCCCAACTACAGAGATAGTTTGGCAATATTAACTGAACATCTATTCAGTGAAAGAGGCAGGTTATAGCGAAAAGTTTATGATGCCTATTATATCGATTTACTTCTTTCTCGCATGTTTTACACACAATAGTTCTGGCGCATAAAACCAAGTTGATGCGTGCAGAAACGGGCAGTGAAGAAAGAAATGATGCTGAGTCCTTGCACAGGCTACGTTGCATGTTGCTGCTAAGAAAGACAGCAGATCTCTTGGCACTAAAAACAGACGCCAGCAGTTAAATGCGTTTCTTGTACAATGTCTTTTGCCTCCATTGCATGCTAAATTCATCACTTTTGGCTTGAAATAGAAGCAGAAGTGCAATAGCATTCTTTCCACAAATGATAGCCTTTAATGCTAGAAGTGACTGGTGATTAAATGCTTTGCAGTGTGTCGTTGATAATCTCTATTACAGGTGGACAGATTCATTTACTACCGACTGCCTGGCAGATCGATTCACCTTCGCTAGCGCCTCTCGTTTTTACGACGATGTGTCTATTCAGCTCTCACTTAGCTATTTTTACCTCTCACTTAAAATTTACAAAATGCCTCGTCGTCATGTAGCTTCGTCTCCTGGTGCGATACTGTGCTCACACTTAAAGGCTGGGGATTTCAGACGGGAAGATGATGCCTACAGCTCGTCATTTGCGCCCACTAAGGAGTATCGCTCTGGACGATCCATTCTCTCCCCAAGATCCTCGTTTTTTTTCCGTCTCAGGCAGAAATAGAGTCTGAATCATCTTTAGACTGTGTGGGGCTAAATTATCCTAAATATAAGTTTGAAGTGTTTTCAAATCAGCTCTAATTAAAAGCGGTGACCATGGAATGGCTTTTTATCCTCTCGTGCAAAAAATGTCATTAAACCTCATGGGAAACCATTCCACAACATCGAGCTGCATGAATGGTACGAAGACCGGGATGTCCCCTAACCAACTTCGCAAAGAGAATGCTAAATAGAGGTGCATCAAGCTGTGACCCTAATTCTCACCTTGTGGATAATCATCCATTCATCAACTTCCCTTTGCCAATCGGTGCTGAGGTGAGTCAATCCAAGCAGTGCTGAAGAAAACAGCTTTTGATGTCTGGGCCAAACTTGCGCCCTTCGGGTGAATGATGGACGGCCTCCGCTACGATGTGTCTATTCAGCTCTCACTTAGCTATTTTTACCTCTCACTTAAAATTTACAAAATGCCTCGTCGTCATGTAGCTTCGTCTCCTGGTGCGATACTGTGCTCACACTTAAAGGCTGGGGATTTCAGACGGGAAGATGATGCCTACAGCTCGTCATTTGCGCCCACTAAGGAGTATCCCTCTGGACGATCCATTCTCTGCCCAAGATCCTCGTTTTTTTTCCGTCTCAGGCAGAAATAGAGTCTGAATCATCTTTAGACTGTGTGGGGCTAAATTATCCTAAATATAAGTTTGAAGTGTTTTCAAATCAGC
>LWMK02000563.1:0-15914 GCA_001693075.2 Taenia saginata
GGTTGTACCCTTCCCATCACATCAAATCAGCTCATAATTTTGGCCTACAAATGACGTCCAAGTTAGCATTCTACATTACAAATGGTAGCATCATAATTTATTCATTCCTCTAAATTTGCTGATGGAATCTGCATTAATTCGCAGTGGAAGGTGACGTACTCCCCTCTCCATCCGTATTACCGCGACAATAGCCCTTTGGGATCGAATGCAACACGCAGAAGACGAAGGCAAAGCCGGTTGATGACACCTCGTTTAGTGGGATGCTCCTGTTCTGTGTGGAATAACACCACATCCAGACGGTCTAAGGTAAATCCACAGATAATGCAGTGGTATTGTTCACTGCACTTTTCTTCAGGAGGGCGTTCTTGCGGCGCGTTGAGATCATGAGAATGAGGAGACTCTAGGTTCTCAGGACTTCTGGGTTTCTCCAACATTATCCGACTTGATGTCGGCAGTACACTTTCATCTTCAGTTGAGGAGTAACAAGCAAAGTGTGTTTTATTTGGTTTCGGAGAGGGCAAAGAGAACTAGCTGCAATCAGATCGTACCTGCGTGTGCCAATGTGTGACATTCCATTTCGGAAAGTGTGCTAAAACCCTCGAGGCAACTCACACAGAAGAAGAACTTGCAATCGCTGTGTTGCAGGAGGTGTTGATGCATCCCATCCAATTTGTTATGCTCTTCGTCGCACGCAGCACATTTATATCCACCGTTAGAATGCACTAAACCTTCCACAACAAATCAAAATAAAGAATTGAACAAATTGCTCAAGGATGAAAATCTCCCTCAGGGCAGATAATAATGCATTATCTCCCTATAAGAGATGGGCTTGATAGGCATCAAGATCACATGGCTTTATAGCACAGATGCTGCAGAACAGATCCATGATACAACTTAGCTGTGCCTCACGGTCAGCTATGAAGGGGTTTCGGATGGCCTTTCCAAGGAGGACTTATTTTATTCGAAAATTATTGTTCCTGAGCATTTCCTAGTGTGATACCTCAGAAATTTATGTTAAAATTGCAGTAATTTTAAAAAGGCGCAATTAATGACAAATCATGCACTTACTCCTATCTCCGCAGGGAACCTGGTCTCGTCTTCCGGGTCAATAACAAGTGCTTCGAGTGATCTTGTCTCCTCTTCTATCCCCTCGCTAGAACTCACACTTGGTGTATCTTGAGCTGTGATCTGCTGCTTTGGCTTATCCTCTAGGCCCTTAAAATTACAAAAGGGACTTATGCACAACCAGGAAACACCCCTTATTTGGCACAGCTATGATATCCACAGTCTTACCATCCTTCCGCTGCGTATTTCTACTTCGGCTCATTTTCCGAGTTTTAGTAACCAAACACCACTTTTAAAGCTCATAACTCTGACCTTGTGAGCCAATCTCATTAGTGCAGCGTAAATCCTTCTCATTTAAAGTGGTACAATCTATTTCTTTGCATTTTAAAGGATCTTGTTAGTTTGGACTAGTTTGCAAAATTGAGACGTGCAAAGTTTTATTTAACTTACTACAGAAGAAGCTAGTCAGCTTAGAAATAACGGATTGCAAGACTGATTGTCCTTGTCAATAATCTGATTTTACTGATTTTCTTTTAGTAGAATCTACAAGTTAGATAGGCGCCTAATCCCTCCACGCATTATGTTCAGCTTTCATAAGTAAATGCGCACCGATGACACCAATGAGATTGATTCCAAGCCAAGGGCGAAAACTTGCATGCTGCATTGCTTATGAAAATCCGGGTAATAGTGTTAACGCGTACGTATGAGTCCCATTCTCAGTGTTGAATGAAACGGAGGGATTGCGTTTTTAGCAATTGGCCTCCAGTGTACACCACCGCTAAGTTTCAAAGGTCCAAAAACGGAGTCGACGAAAGAGGCGGCTGTAAACAGCCTTAATAATCTGATTCAAACTGTGTTTAACAAGTGTGCTTTCTTCATCGTGAGCCTCGATTCTGGCTCGTCTTAGCCGGTCGGCCAATGGACTCACCCGGCTACTACGCACTGGAAAGATTTCAAACCTTCATATCAAGGCCACAGATAAAATGGCTCAAACATGACACTCTGATTTCGCTTATGGTTGGGATCGCAGCACAATGCTCCATTTGCAAAATGTAAATAACAGCAAATCAAATGCAACCCTGCTCAAACCTCATTTTTCTCAGCTTCGACTTCTCAAAAGGTAACTACGATTCAACGCAAACCGATTTTTGCAAAACCTGGTGGTCAGTGCTTATCACAGGGAGTGTGCATGTGCCTGTTGTCTATGCATCCATATGCATGCGGATGACTCCTCGTGCAAGACGTCGCAAATGCCAATGTTTGATCCTCTGGCCGTCAGGGATGTGTTGCTTTACTGCTCACCTTTCATTGAGCAAAATGCATAAGCATGTAAATGTGGGATGAAGTGGCTGCACATGCTTCTAATCAGATCACTTGAGTCACACATGGAATGACCTTACTCTGCATCCGTTTGGACCATACGCTGATGTTTATTAGGAATTAGGATTACTAAACCTGCAGCAACCCGTTCCTACTCGAATCTTTATGAACTCTAAGCAAGTGCTACTTTCCAGCAGAAACACTGCGACAAGTAACACAAACATGATGTGTGGAATAAACGACCGACAATATCTAAGTTACTTCCATTAATTGTGAAATCTTTTGGGCGAAAACATGGTAATGTAATATGACTGAGGTTTGCCGCTGCAAAATATCGGGGAGCAGATTCGTAGCGTAGAAATAGTGTGTGTAATTTGTTTCGCAGGAATATTAAGCACTAAGCATTCAATGCACAATTGCACCTACAGAAAGTGAGTTTTTTGATGAGTTAAGTTCTATAAAATAAGAGAAAACAAGTTAACCAACCGAATAGCAGTCCCCTATCTCCAGTTCGAATTTTGCGTAAAAATTGAAAACGCGGTGCGTCGTCCTTTTACAAATTGCTAAATGGCATCAAATTTGGTGAAACTTCATCTCAACCTCAATGGTGACATCGCATTTTGTTGATCGATGGGGTCCCACCCTCTCGAAAAGTACACTTGTGATTTGGCTGCCGCCATTATAGCAGGCAGTGTACCCCTTCTCTTCGTAGAACATCACCGGCTCAGATAATTTGTGCAATTATCCTGTCCCGAGCATTTGACTTAGGCTCCTCTTCACCCGCACTCCTCAGATATGACCATTTTCAACGCAGTGTACCAGACTGCAAAACAATTTGTGGAGGAGTTGACGCATAGTGTAGCCTGAACAAATCCATGCATATGTAGGTATCATTAGAGGCACTTCCCATCTGCTGCATACTGAATGCCACTATGAGGGAGAAGTGCACTCACATCTTAGCTATCTGCATTCAGCTTTACCTCTGCAATTTCTTCGAATCGTGCCACTAGGTCAGGTAGACTTCGGGGCGCCCTTCTGACGCATCCTTTACCAGCTATGCACTATTCCACAGAGCCCTTTTTACAAGTAGGTGCTCAAAGACCATGAAAGGTTTCGTAAACCACTTCAATGCTTTAGGCGTTACCTCCTACCATTTGACTTACTAGTCCGCCTCTTTGAGGCATCATTTTACGCATAGTCCGCCTCTTTGAGGCATCATTTTACGCAAATCCTAATTTCGATTTTGATAACGATTGGACAAAAGGGAATGACAGCGGCGAAATTTGAGCTCACACACTTTTAGACTGGCAACTGAAATAGGTGCTTTAGAACACACGTCAACAATTCCACGGTCATTCTTGCTCCTTGCCATTTTCCTTTACTTGCTGCCTCTTAGCCATCTCTGATGCGAGATATTAATTAATGCACCCGGGCGAACGCACTCTATCATCATAAAATTTGAACCTGCACCTCCTAACTTACCCCCTTCTAACTACCCTAACTCGTAAATCAACTTAGCACCCACCCATGCCGATACACCATACCATATCAAAAGGTCGTCCACTGATGAATTGTACTCATTTCAAAGTAGTGATTTCCCCTATTATTATCGCGTCAGACAAGTCCATGCAAAAGACCAATTTTCGTGGAAGTAACGACTGCGCCTGGGAACGCTGTTGCCATTTTTAGGAGCCAAATAAGTTCATGTGTGTTATTTTTGCCTAATTTCCATAGGAAAAGGAGTGAAGTAAAGAAGAGACCAAGAATGTCAAAACTTGTAGGAAATTTCTCGCTTATTCTTGCGTTAACTTTACGCCGTAGTAAAGTTGTGTTTGTTTGAGACGTACGCCTTTTCTGGGCGCGCTTTCCAGCCTCAGAGGATTCCTACAATACTTCAGGCATTACATACGCCTACTTGGCCAAAACGCTTCCTGCTGATGTGGCTTCCGAGAAGGTCGCGACACATAAAATCGCTTGAGGTCAACCAGTTACCCAATCTAGCTGTTGTGGAAGGGCGATATCTATCACTACAGGCTGTTTGAAACAGCGCTACTTTTGACAAGTTCTCTATTTCGCATATCTACTCAATGACAGCTCATAGGTAAAAATGTTAAGTTTTGACGTCTTGAACACAGTTGCTTTATGGAATATGCTAGCTGTTGAATAGTCCCTAGCCTCCGGTTGCACAATCCAATTTAACTACCGCCTTTGATCCTCTCTCGAGGTCATTTGCACCCAGCAGGCAAACCAGTTAGAATTGGAGCACGAAAGCGGTCACGCGAAGGATGCGGAGAGTTGATTGGAACTACCGGTTCAGACAGATACTTAGCAACATAGATTTCTGGGACTGGGATGGCATATGGTTTTATTTTTTAAGTCCTTTCGTTCGCTAGTAATGCCTTGCTCCTTCACCGTGTAATCAGGAATGAATAAAAGTGTCAAATGCTCTCGAGAGTGGTGATCAGGCAGAACCTCCTCCCTTTTCTCCTCCCACCCTCCTATCGCGTTTAAATTAAAAATCTTTCATCATTTTGAATGTTTTACCAATTCGTCTTGCCCACTTCAGATGAGGCACCAACCCACATTGAACACACGTGGGTAATTCTCAGTTGAGATCGATGCTATCAAAGAATCTTCTTTCTTCACTCTGACTCGTCAGTCGCCTCATTAATTATTAATCTTTGGAAGTGGCTATTACCGGGAGGCACTTTCCGCTAAACCAGACCATGCTCGCCCTCTTTTGCCTTACTCATTCAATCGCCATTTTACGACGGGCTGGGTTAGAAGTAAAAGCGCATAAAAGGAACGGGAAAGGGTGCTGTACTAATGCACTAATATACATCAAGTTATATTAAGTCAGAGTATCTTGTTCGCATACCATGCTGCTGAAACAAAGTGAGCGACCTCTAGAGTTCCATTTCTGCACGCGCGGCAAGCGTCTAATGTGCAACTAAGTCGTTGCAAAAGGGCAATGAAATGCCATAGATTAGAAGTGGCTAATGTAAAGTATTGTCCAGATTCAAGTGACAATCTTCAGCAGGGTGGCACATCGACACCCGAGCAGCACTGCCGCGTTTAAATTTATCGGACGGTTTACTGCTGAATAAATAAATTATGCTCTTTCTTCGTGCAAAACTGATCTTCATGACGATGACACGATGGAAACCATGTGCCATTATCACGATCCCCAATGCAGCCCCTCCATTTTCCAAGCTAACTCAGATAAAAAGTTATAAATGATTCTTTTTGAAAGACGCTTTTAAACTTCTTTTAATGAAAAAAATTGACAGAAATGCAGTGCAGCGTGATTTATACCTTCAGATGAGAAAATTATCTCATACCAGCCAACAGAAATCGTGGATAGAGGCAGCTCCAGCGTTTTGGGCATCTTGTCTTGAAGCGTACAATGTTGCTCAAACGGAGCGATTGGGCATTTTTTGAAGGACAACTGGATACGGCCAATCACTATAAGCCAGAACAACCTTGAGGCTGGCCTCTACTGCCAATAGCATGAATGGTGGAGGAGGAGAATAAGACGATGATGTATACCAACATCAAGCTAAAAAATGGTAGTTAGGAATGAATTAGCAAACAGCGTTCTAATTTTTTCAATCCAGTCCTGTATAGGTCATCAATCATAATTAGCCAATTGAAGTTCCATTTCGTGTTATCCAGGCGTTTCACACAGTTGAAAAGAAGTCGCTGGTAAACTCAATTATGCATTCACGGATACAGTCCAAAATGAATTAATAAATAGAATTTGTGTCTAAAGTTTAAAATAATAGTTCACAGATCATTGTGCTTAAAGACGTCTTTCCAATTTGAGTCTAATTCGAGCAATGTTTGGTCCCATTATTATTTTGCAGCGTGTGATTACTGGAAAGCTTTTCGCTTCAGACACTTTTTAGCACAAACCCATCCGAATTTCGTCCATCTGTATTGGATTTATTTGTTGTAAGACTCACACCACCATCTACTCACCCAACTATTGAGGATGCTTCCAACGTCCAAAGGCGTCCTCTTTGCAATTTTTCCCCTTTTGGCGACCGGTTTCTGAGACTATCCCGATGAAAGTTAGATGAGCTAGGTTCAGAGTCATATGTCTATTCAAAGTACGCTCGTGCCGTAATTGCTTTGCTTGCCCATATTCGGCACATAAAGGTGGCAGCGGGGAAGTCCTGTCTAATGGTTAGTCCATTCGAAAGCTAAACCGGATCCAGGAAAGCGCCCATAACACAGGTTTAATACACGAATCACACATCCAGCACTCAATCATTCATCCAATTATTCCCCTGTCAACTGCCTCATGTTCCGGGTTCATCAGTTGATTTATCTTGCATCTCACCATTCCCTTTATCCATGCATGAACTCGTCCGCCTCGTGCCCAACTATCTGTCTGGTTTGACCACCAGCCCGCCTAAGATTCTCTACATCGTCTTATTTTTCGCCATTATGAGCACATCAAATGAATAAGTGTCTACTGTCCAAAACCAGCCAATTCAGACGAAACAGTGAGGCGAAGATGGTGGTCTGTCCATTCAAGGAGTGGATGAGCCATAAGGGGTCACAATTCAAATGTACGCACTCAGAGACCCAATTAGAACCTACCGGTCTCCCATTTTCCACACATACACTCGTTGTGTCTTACCATTCTCAACTGCTATAACACATATTTTAGCCATTAACTATGTCTTTGACACTTGTCCACACCTTTTTTTCCCGCCTTAAAAGCATTCAAGGAAAAATGCCTTTTAACTGTGAATCAATTTTGCCTTCAAAATGACACGACCCATGACAGTGAGAGGGGTACAAGGGGTTGCAGTTTGACTAATTGCTTTTCTCTCGCTGTACAAAGAAGGCAAGAGCGGTTGCTTGCATGGAACACCTTCCCCGTCTCTGATGGAAATCGATTCAGACAAGGGTTTTGTTAACCAGGAAAGGGTTTGGAGTTCCGCCTGAATTACCAGAAATATGGTCATGCGAAAGGTGAGGAACAGGGGCTTTTTAAACTTAAGGCTGGCTAAAATGGCTGCTATATTTGAGTGGTCTTTTTTGCTGTGAAAAATGCAGTTATCATAACATGCACAGGTATTGGGGGCACGAATGCGAGCAACCTTCACCAAGAAGGCCCAATAATTTTGCCCTTCCTGATTATTCTAATGTATTATAATCATCTGTAGCTGGTGAAATACCAATTAATTTTGCAGCAGTGCCATTCGAATGGTCGACACCTCTAAGCAAAAAAAAAAGCGCTTCCTACTTGTGGTCTACTAAATTTTCAGTGCAAAATTAGATCCTACGTGCCATGAAACATTTTGTCAGTGGTCTTTCAGCCTGATTGGCGTAGGGTGGTTCCCAAAGAAATCGCAGGCACTGGAATCCTTCTCTCTTGGAGAGCAATTTCAACCCCAAGTGGGTATCTCCTCCCCAAAAGGTGCCGCCTAAGAAAAGGATAAGAACGAAGGCGAGGAGGATGGTTGATGGTGGGTGACGAAAGTTCTGCAGCGGCTATAGAAATGAGTTACCACCTCCAAAGGCTGACTTAGGAAGACAACGATGTCGACATCGTAGTGGAGAGGATGATGATAATTCTCACCCAAAGCACTACAAATAAATGCTACTCCTAAGTAGCTAAAGTTTGCCTCAATCGATTTCTTTGCACAAAGCACAAACCCTACGAGACCAAAATGCGCCGACTGTTCTGCACAGTCTGCAATATATTCCCCACTGCTTATCAGCATATTCTACTACGAATGCCACTGTTTGTGGGAAACGTTTGCATTGACCATGTTGAAAGCCCAGGCATAGCATTGGATGCTTTGGACAAAAAGAGGGTAAATGTAAGTCGCAAAGAAGGAGTGCAACGCAATGCACATTATGCAAATAAAATTGGCAGAAATCCCTTAGTTATGAAATAAAAGTAGTTATTTGACGACGAACTTTCAGCCTCCAGCTTGGTCCTTCAGTCATGCAAGTCAACTGTCATCTTCATCTTAGCTTGTGTGCAAACTCCATCAAAAGGCCCTGAGAGCGATTTGTGAAAAGTGGTGGGTGGCGATGACGTGCAAAACTGCTTAAAAATGATTGGTGATTTCGCCCATACTCATGACCGTCTTTTGAATGCTCAGTGCCAACACGCAATTTGAACCAACTTAATAGTATATTTGCCACCGCAATTTCGCTTCAGAACCCTTTCAAACGGGGCTCGTAATGCCATTAAAACTGTTACCAAAGTCTCCTACAGGAATAAGGCACCTGCTTGAGCGCATTTATTGGCACAACCAGCGAAAACTGTTTTCGCAAAGGTGAGAAGCTTGGTTGATTTCTAAAGAATTAAGAGGTGGAAGTTGCCTGTAATTTATTAAAGTATCAGCTGCCAATAAATGCGCCTGCAGGTCACTGTTTCGTCGAGTCGTCCGCTTGCATTCATTCATCACAGCCGTCAAGTAATTCTGAAAATCTAGTCGCACTGTGGATGCTTGCGTCCACAAAATGAGCAAATCTTCTTCCTATCTAGCCTAGCTTTTCCCGTTTCTCGCTCAGTTGCCTGAGAGAATCTCTTAATTGTATTCGGTATTCATTTACCCCAGATAATACAATGAAACATCAAACGAATCAACAATAATGAGGCAGACCATATTTTGCACAGTCTCATTCGCGAGACACTTTAACTGACTTATTTCGCACATAGTGACACCTAACCAATGGCAATGCAGCGTGAGATACTGTTGACCAAATCAAGAACGAGCTAGCTCTCCTCTCTTTTATGCATATGCAGACATACCAACAAATGGTGAATTAGATTTTTGCATCCAATCAGTTCCCTCCTCGAGAATTCAGAGTCAGGTACAGGCCTTGATGGGTGAGTGGGTTGCACTAGGTCATCCTAACCAATGGGTTGCCACAACCAAAATTTCATCTCCATTGGCCACCCTAATGACAAATCAGGAAAGCCCAACAGAAACAAATTCCATCATTCTCGACTACAGTGTAGAGACTGCTATTTGTGCGTCTTCTCTGATAACGACTGAACATTAGTTTATGTGGCCCTTTTTGAATTGGCCTCTTACCATCTGTGTCGCAGGTGTGCGTTCCGCCTGTTATCTTCGGCCCATCCAACTGGCCAAATCTAGGGGCAGATTTATCAGCAGTGTAGGTCGTTTAGGCCTCTTTCGTTGGCGCGGCTACCCAACGCATCAGCTGACGGGCGATGTGAAGTGGATACAGAGTGTGATTACTACCCGCATTGTGAAGTGTACCCAATTGGGTTTGGCATATGGCTTTGCTATTTCTTGTCGCACCTGCCTGTTATCTCATCTTCTTAACGTTTCTGCTGTCCACTCAGGACTCTGAGTGCCTCTGCTATGCTTAGGCGCCCAATTCTGCATCCATTTTATTGCAGGTGAGGTTTCGCTGCACGGTGTCAAGAGCAGTGGATTGGTGACTTACTACAACCTCCCACTGCAAAATTGTGCCCCCTCTTTATTCGACAGTGTGCAGCAGGTGCACAGAGGTGTAATTTATTGACAAATGAAGGGATGTTTCCCAATAGACAAGAGGACTGCAAGTTTAAACGGAATAAATGGAACACACATTCATTAGGGGAAGTTGCTACAGGCGTCGACGAAATCATGCACATGCATGAGGCAACATCAACGACAACCCGAGCACAACTAAAATAAGAAACGAAGTTTCAATCTGCTATATCATGCAAAGCAGTGTTGAAAGCAACTGCAGCTGCACTCTGCCTTTGCCATTTGTGGAAGTGTAAGGAACTACCAGGATTTCAAGATAGTAAATAGATGTAGATGCGTTGCAGTTTGGGGTTTATATGTTTGGCTATTTGAAGGGAGATTAAGTGATGCCGGTCGTTGCCAACGCTATTTATTATGCTACAACTGACCAAACAAATGACGGTAGGTTCTACGTTTTAAACGTAAAGGAAGATTGCCGCCGTTAAAGTAGGCACTGGCAAGTGAAACTGAAGTGAGAATACCCAAAATGAACCCATCATGTCAATTTACAAAAAAGCGGTTAATAGGCACGAACTCAACTCCAACTTAAGGGCAGCAACCGCCAAGTATTTTGCAACAAACACCATGCGTGAGTAGAATCAAGCGCGTTTATGGTTTGTCTGAAAGTTTAGAAGCGCAACGGAATTAAGACAGGGCCCTAACGGACAGTGGGAATGGGCACTTGAAAGGCAAAATGCGTAGCGATTGCGCGTTCGATTTAAAAACCAAAGAAGCTCTAGTGAGTTATAAAAATGAGCGTGGTCTGCGCAGATAGTCCGATTCGGGCATTTGCTGTTCAAGCTCGCATCAGGGTTGGTTTTGATGATTAGACATGACTGCCTTTTCGCTAGGAGCTAACACACAAGTGGAAGCTTGGCCATGTAAACTTGTTTAGCTGGGAAGACGCGGGTATTCAGATGGCGCTAATAAAGCTGGGTGCAATAGGCGCTTACCCAAAGAAGGTGTTGAGGTTGTTTATGTGACTGTGGCAGCTGTCGTAGTTGTCTCTCCTAAGGCAAGTGTAGAATAAATTGCATTCATTACCACTAGAGTTGACGAACGAACGTTGTGAGGTAACCATTTGGTTGCTTATGCGATCGGTTATTAAAAGCTCACTAAGCATTGTCTTAGGCGAAATAATTTTTAGGTGATATGAAACAAGGACAGTGCAAACTCAGAACTCAGAAACGTTTAAGTTCTAAGAAAAGCTGGAGCAAACTGATACAACCGCAGGGCTTTGACATACTCTCTCCTTCCTTTCTTTGAAAATTACTTGCGTACTGCATTTATTGACAAGCTGACTTACTTTGTGCTCCTCCATACTCTGAAAGGCAGGACGCAACAATGAAGATGCTGAATCGTTGGCCAAGTAGTGGTAGTGCCCAAAAGCAAGCGTAAGCAGCAAGTGTTGCAGTAAATTTAAGTGGCTTAGCTTATTTGAATTAGATTACTTGAGCGAGGCCACATTTTGTGTAGAACTTACTATTGCATTCCTCCACCTCAGGTGATGTTCCATTTTGTGTGTAATCGACGGTCACGGTCAAATAGGATCCTCTGGTTCCCCAATAGTAGGTATCACGTTCTGCATCAGGCTGCGGTTTAAATCTACCATAGAATACCCGCAAATCCAAGGCCTTGTGTTTCAGCATGGGAACTAATGAAATTGAAAATCAACATTTGTGTCAGCAAATGTGCGTCGAGTGGTGGCAAATAAAGGCAGTGCCTCAAAGAAGGCTGCAAAAATTGTGTGATGACCTAATGGAGAAACAGTTTGTTTCACTATTCTTCCTCCTCGTTTATCCGGAGACATGGCTTTCTTGGACTTACCACAGGCGGAGTTGTTTTCATATATAAGCCTATCCCCTGTCCACGCACAAGCAAGCGTCACATTTTCGTAAAGTACGGCCTATTTTATAGTACGCGCAATGTTTAATGGATCAGTGCAGCATTAGATATGTAAAGTGTGCAAGGAACCAACAAGCCTACCAATTCCTTGCCTTCCTCTCCTTGAACACCAAATGCCAGTATAAAAGACTTCTGTCCTTTGACAAACCGCGAAAACGGGAATGAGGTCAGCATATCCACATGACCTAACGTTTAAACAGGAAGAACATGTGTAGCCTTTTCCGCATTACTTAAAGCAAATACAATGATTGGGCTGCTTTAATTGCAGCACATGAACTGATACCTGCTTTGGGTGTTGGAAACCTGCAATAGGGCACAAAGTACGTGATTGACATCAAAGTCCAGTGGTCTTTTTTTTCGTCACGGATTTCTATCTTTTTTTGTTTAGTCACGTCTTCTATGGTGAGGCTAGCTTTCTCTAAAAGAAAAGCAATGCCGGGGCGATTAAAAATACAGAATAGCATTGATTTGGATAACGACTCGACGCATGTTACGACAAATGTAAATTTTTACATTTACCAGTGTATACACAAGACTGCGTAAACTAGCACTTCGTCAAGACGCATGCCGTAGTCATTACAAGGTGCCAAGCATTAGTTCTTACTAAAGTGTGGTGCATATTCGTTCGTAGTGTCACTGCTTTATGATTTGCTAAGCAGCTGGATCCAAATGAACAAAATAGTGATCAAACGTAGGGTGGTAAGTGGAAGCGAGCATACCTTTGCTCCATTCACAAGGGCTACCCCAATATTCGCCACTGAGGATGCACCTGTGATCTTTGATCTCCATCGCATCGACATAAGTTGGGGTGAAACCATACGCAACCTAAACTCAATGCAAGCAATACTGAAGCGTCGTCGCCAATCAGCCCGACCAAGAAGAGCTTATGGGCTATTTTTATTTTGTTTATGTGCACCAGAAATGCATCTCATTTCGCTAATCATTTCATATCCCATTTAATATTAGTACTTTGCATAGGATTTCAAAGAGATTCCTAGGTCTAGACCCCTTCTGTAACCTATTTCTAGAGTATGCAAAAGTTTCAGTCCCAAGGTTGCGCTTATTTGCATTTACAAGTGTATTTTGGTGTGGCTTTTGGCACCGTCAACGGGCAGAGCAGCGTGACACTTCAGTCCTATTCTTTTGTGCCATAAACACGTGAAATGGTCCCTGCCCTCTAAGAATTATAGGTTGTCGGGGTTGGAGTGCATGTGGGCGTTGGGTTTGTGTGTCTCCACACACCAACTTCTAAGAAACATACAGAGAGAGTAGAGTTGGCAGACCACGACTCCTCTTTTCCTAATATTAACATGATTTCTGGACTGTGATAACCGACCCAATCTCACTTTAGCAAAGCTATTTCACTTTCAACGCATCCGAGTATGCCAGAGAGACCATTGTTTGTTGATCTTCCTGGTAGAGAGGAAGCATATAGCAGTGTAGACTGATATTTAAAATGAATAATTTTGCATCGAAGCCCTCCGAAGTTTGTGAGTACATCTTCACAAAGCTTGGCCATCCACCGAGCTACGTGACATCAAGGCGGTCTATAAAAAGCGAGGCAGACTCTCCGATGATGGAATCATCTCTTCCACGCAAATGTATGGAGCCAGTTCATTGTCTCCATTTGATACATCACGAATCATTTTCATTCTCTCCCACCTATAAATGTAGGAAGTAGTCATGCATCACATTTGCTAGCAGTTTGCAAGTGACATAAAGCACGTGTGGGATGTGGAAATCGCTTGCTCTCCCCTTCTTCTCGAGAGTGTGCTTCGCCACATTTGTGGGAGTTTTTGGCTGTGGCTGTAGGGGACATTAATGTAAGAGGCAAAGTAACACTTACACCCAGTTCATATGTCACGCCAACACTAGCCATCATGGAATGCCTCAAAGAACCTCAGTTCAGTGAGGTGACAGTGTAGGTGGATTTGTGTGCTTTCATGCAATGACCTAGTAGAAGCGCGTGAGCACACGGAAACTGGGTGAATATCAGTGCCAAATCACCAACCTTACTTGCTGCAGTCAACACAAATTACGCCCTAAGCACTGTAAATGAAACACAACTCCCAAATAAGTAATTGTTTGCCTAAAACCACTTTCGATGACCAAAGCTTTAAATATGCATAATCAAAACATGCTGACTGTCACGCACAGACTTTTCAGATCATGCACTGTTCGTCAGTATATTCTGGACTAATTGTCGCTGCTTATAGACACTGTTCTCATTGAACGTGTTGGAAGTTTCTAGTTTTGTGCACTCAAGCTCATATTGTTTCGATCTATGCCCATAAGCTCTTCTTGGTCGGGCTGATTNCGTGTTGGAAGTTTCTAGTTTTGTGCACTCAAGCTCATATTGTTTCGATCTATGCCCATAAGCTCTTCTTGGTCGGGCTGATTGGCATTATTCATTTTAAGTATCAGTCGACACTGCTATATGCTTCCTCTCTACCAGGAAGATCAACAAACAATGGTCTCTCTGGCATACTCGGATGCGTTGAAAATGAAATAGCCTTGCTAAAGTGAGATTGGGTGAGATATCACAGTCCAGAAATTATGCTAATATTAGGAAAGGAGGAGTCGTGGTCTGCCAACTCTACTCTCTCTGTATGTTTCTTAGAGGTTGGTGTGTGGAGACACACAAACCCTACGCCCACATGCACTCCAACTCCGACAACCTATAATTCTTTGAGGGCAGGGACCATTTCACGTGTTTATGGCACAAAAGAATAGGACTGAAGTGTCACGCTGCTCCGCCCGTTGACGGTGCCAAAAGCCACACCAAAATACACTTGTAAATGCAAATAAGCGCAACCTTGAGATTGAAACTTTTGCATACTCTGGAAATAGGTTACAGAAGGGGTCTAGACCTAGGAATCTTTTTGAAATCCTATGCGAAGTACTGATATTAAATGGGATATAAATGGATTAACTATTTACGATTGGCCGAAATAGTAGCCTTTAATCAATTCGCTTGTTCAGTGATAGGGTAAATACTCATGGATGCGGTAGAATCGAAGCAGTCAATTCACTGGCACAACTTGCGTGGTGTGTGCTGTCTCATCACCTGATGTTTTTCTGCATCCCCCTTTTCCTAGCATATTTACTTAGCATATTTACTTAAGTGAGTGATTGTTCTAAGGTTGTGTGGTCAATGGAGCAAATATTGGGCTGTTTGAAAACGGATCTTGCGATAGAAGAGGCAACTTTGTCGGAAAGTACCTGACTATATGCTTATTTTTATTTAATCAAAGTGCCTCGCCTTAATTATCAATCCAATTTATTGCTGGCTCCTTCTTATCGCCACATTTTTGATCAATGGTTCTACAATACCTAGACTGTTTTGACATCACAGTATGGCTTGCATGTGTAAGATGAGGTAAAGTTTACCTACTTCAGTACGTAGCAGATATTAAGCTACAACATTGTCTATTGCTTGGAAAAGACGCACGAACAAGGCGCCTATAGCTTTTGTGCTCACGAATCAGCCTATTTTCCAAACATGGCGACTTCATGGTTGTGGCGCCTGTGTTGCAATTGGTGATCCAATCAGCCTTACGAGGTCAATGTGGGAAGCATATAAATCTACGGTGGTATCACTTGAAAACTGGACACCAATTATGCTCGGAGCGGTTGTGGCAATACTGTGGGCAACGTATTGCTCAGGTATGCCTCTACTTCATTTTTTCTGGTTCTTTTCCTGTTCGCACCTTCCCCTCTCTCGTAATGATTTTCTCTTTGAAGGCGAAACGAGCCCCAAGTTGTTGGGATCTCGTGTCATTGGCAAGCCGTGCGGAGTTTCATACCCATTAGACTACGAGTACAAGGAAGACTATGTAAGTGCGCTATCGTACATTTGTGTGTACAAAATTTTGATGCACGCGAAATGAAATGCATTTCTGATGCACATAAACTAAAATAAAAATAGCCCATAAGCTCTTCTTGGTCGGGCTAATTGGCGACGACGCTTCAGTATTGCTTGCATTGAGTTTAGGTTGCGTATGTTTTCACCCCAACTTATATCGATGCGATGGAGATCAAAGATCACAGGTGCATCCTCAGTGGCGAATATTGGGGTAGCCCTTGTGAATGGAGCAAAGGTATGCTCGC